>JAEMWC010001953.1:0-76853 GCA_016490735.1 Pachyseris speciosa | reverse complement strand
AACTTTGAACATGCTCTCACAAGTTATTCAAAGAATGAGATTATTACAGAGAGTCAAAATCTGGAAATCAGAAATAGATGGACACGCTCCACACCGTGCGCACAAGTAGTACTCGTCACAGCTAGTAAGAACCATCTACTCTCAACCTGCTCTTACAAGTTTTACAAGACTGAGAAAATCAGCGAGAGTCAAAATCTCGGAATCGGAATTGATGGTGGCACCCCATACCGTGCGCACAAGTAGAACTGAGCACAGCTTGTAAAAAACCACATTCTTTCAACATGCACTCACAAGTTTTCAAAGAGTGAGAATTATACCCAAAGTCAAAATCTCGGAGATCAGGAATTGATGGGAACCGCTCCACAACGTGCGCACAAGAAGCACAAGAAGTACTCGTCACAGCTAGTAACAACCATCAACTTCAACATGCTCTTACAAGTTTTCAAGGAGTGGGAATATCACCCAGAGCCAAAATCTCTAAAATCAGGAATTTGATCTGACATCCCTCACACCATGCGCACAACTAGCACTGATCACAGCTAGTGAAAACCACCACTTTCACCATGCTCTTACAAGTTTTCAAAGAGTGGAGATTATGACCAGAGTCAAAATCTCGGAAATCAGGAATTGATGAGACGCGCTCCACACCGTGCGCAAAAGTTACTCGTCACAGGTAGTAAGAACAATCTTCTTTCAACATGCTCTTACAAGTTTTCAAAAGAGTGAGAATATGACGCAGAGTAAAAATCACGGAATACAGGAATTGATGAGAGGCACTGCATACCGTGCGCACAAGTGGAACTGAGTAGAGCTTGTAAGAACCACCTGCTTTCACAGTCTCACAAGTTTTCAAAGAGTGAGATTATGACCGAAGATTCAAATCCTGGAAATCAGAAATGATGGGACGCGCTCCACACCGTGCGCATAAGTAGTACTCGTCACAACTAGTAACATCCATCTACTTTCAACATGCTCTTATAAGTTTTGAAAGACTGAGATTATCACCCAGAGTAAAACTCTCGAAAACAGGAATTGATGAGTGGCCCGCATACCGTGCGCACAAGTGGAACTGAGACACAGCTTGTAAGAACAAACTGCTTTCAACATGATCTCACAAGTTTGCAAAGAGTGAGATTATGACCGAGAGTCAAAATCTCGGAAATCAGGAATTGATGGGACTCGCTCGACACCGTGCGCACAAGTAGTACTCGTCACAGCTAGTAAGAAGCATCTACTTTCAACATGCTCTTACAAGTTTTCAAAGAGTGAGAATATCTTCCAGAGCCAAAATCTCTGAAATCAGGAATTGACGTGAGATGCCTCACACCGTGCGCACAACTAGTACTGATCACAGCTAGTGAAAACCACCAACTTTCAACATGCTCTCAGAAGTTTTAAAAGAGTGAGATTAGGATCGAAAGTCAAAATCTCGGAATACAGGAATTGATGAGTTGCACCCATACTGTGCGCAAAGGTAGAACTGAGCAGGGCTTGTAAAAACCACCTAATTTCAATATTTTTTTACCAGTTTTCAAAGAGTGAGATTATGACCGAGGGTCAAAATCTCGGAAATGAGGAATTGATGGGACGCGCTCCACACCGTGTGCACAAGTAGTCCTCGTTACAGCTAGTAAGAACCATCTACTTTCAACATGCTCTTACAAGTTTTCAAAGAGTGATTATATCACCCAGAGCCAAAATCTCTGAATTCAGAAATTGATGTGAGATGCCTCACATCGTGCGCACGACTAGTCCTGATCACAACTAGTAAAAAACCACCAACCTTCAACATGCTCTTACAAGTTTTCGAAGACTAAGAATATCACCCAGAGTAAAAATCTCGGAATACAGGAATTGATTAGTTGCACCCCATACGGTGCGCACAAGTAGAACTGATCACAGCTTGTAAAAAACCATCTGCTTTCAACATACTATCACAAGTTTTCAAAGAGTGAGATTTTGACCAAGAGTCAAAATCTCGGAAATCAGGAATTGATGGGAGGCGCTCCACGCTGTGCGCGCAAGTAGTACTCGTCACAGATAGTAAGAAACCCTTGTACTTTGAACATGCTGTCACAAGTTTTAAAAGAGTGAGAATATCACCCAGAACCAAAAACTCTGAAATGAGGAATTGATGTGAGATGCCTTACACCGTGCGCACAACTAGCACTGATTACAGCTAGTAAAACCCACCAACTTTCAACATGCTCTCACAAGTTTTCAAAGCCTTAGTTTATGACCGACAGTGAAAATCTCGCAAATCAGGAATTGATGGGAGGCAAACTACACCGTGTGCAAAGGTAGTACCCGTCAGAGGTAGTAAGGAATCATCTACTTTTAACATGCTCTTACCAGTTTTCAAGGACTAAGATTATCACCCCGAGCAAAAATCTCGGAATACAGGAATTGATGAGTGGCACCCCATACCGTGCGCACAAGTAGAACTGAGGACAGCTTGTAAAAACCACCCTGTTTCAACATGCTCTCACAAGTTTTTAAAAGAGTGAGATTATGACCGAGAGTCAACATTTCGGAAATCAGGAATTGATGGGACGCGTTCCACACCGTGCACGCAAGTAGCACTCGTCACAGCTAGTAAGAACCATCTACATTCAACATGCTCTTACAAGTTTTCAAAGACTGAGAATAACACCCAGAGTAAAAATTTCGGAATACGGGACTTAATGAGTGGCACCCCATACCGTACACACAAGTGGAACTGAGAACAGCTTTTAAAAAACCACCTGCCTTCAACATGCTCTCACAAGTTTTCAAAGAGTGAGAATATCACCAAGAGTAAAAATCTCGGAATTCAGGAATTGATGAGTGGAACCGCATACCTTGCCACAAGTGGAACTGAGCACAGCTTGTAAGAACCACCTGCTTTCAACATGCTCTCACAAGTTTTAAACAGGGAGATTATGACCGAGATTCAAATCCTGGAAATCAGAAATTGATGGGACGCGCTCCACACCGTGCGCATAAGTAGTACTCGTCACAACTAGTAAGAACCATCTACTCTCAACATGTTCTTATAAGTTTTGAAAGACTGAGAATATCACCCAGAGTAAAAACTCTCGGAAAACAGAAATTGATGAGTGGCATCCCATACCATGCGCACAAGTCGAACTGAGCACAGCTTGTAAGAACAACCTGCTTTCAACATGATCTCACAAGTTTGCAAAGAGTGAGATTATGACCGAGAGTCAAAATCTCGGAAATCAGGAATTGATGGGACTCGCTCGACACCGTGCGCACAAGTACTACTCGTCATAGCTAGTAAGAAGCATCTACTTTCAACATGCTCTTACAAGTTTTCAAGGAGTGAGAATATCTTCCAGAGACAAAATCTCTGAAATCAGGAATTCACGTGAGATGCCTCACACCGTGCGCACAACTAGTACTGATCACAGCTAGTGAAAACCACCAACTTTCAACATGCTCTCAGAAGTTTTAAAAGAGTGAGATTAGGATCGAAAGTCAAAATCACGGAATACAGGAATTGATGAGTTGCACCCCATACTGTGCGCACAAGTAGAACTGAGCAGGGCTTGTAAAAACCACCTAATTTCAATATTTTTTTACCAGTTTTCAAAGAGTGAGATTATGACCGAGGCTCAAAATCTCGGAAATGAGGAATTGATGGGACGCGCTCCACACCGTGTGCACAAGTAGTACTCGTCACAGCTAGTAAGAACCATCTACTTTCAACATGCTCTTACAAGTTTTCAAAGAGAGATTATATCACCCAGAGCCAAAATCTCTGAAATCAGGAATTGATGTGAGATGCCTCACATCGTGCGCACGACTAGTCCTGATCACAGCTAGTAAAAACCACCAACCTTCAACATGCTCTTACAAGTTTTCGAAGACTAAGAATATCACCCAGAGTAAAAATCTCGGAATACAGGAATTGATTAGTTGCACCCCATACGGTGCGCACAAGTAGAACTGATCACAGCTTGTAAAAACCATCTGCTTTCAACATACTATCACAAGTTTTCAAAGAGTGAGATTTTGACCAAGAGTCAAAATCTCGGAAATCAGGAATTGATGGGAGGCGCTCCACGCTGTGCGCGCAAGTAGTACTCGTCACAGATAGTAAGAAACCCTTGTACTTTGAACATGCTGTCACAAGTTTTAAAAGAGTGAGAATATCACCCAGAACCAAAAACTCTGAAATGAGGAATTGATGTGAGATGCCTTACACCGTGCGCACAACTAGCACTGATTACA
Organism: Pachyseris speciosa; assembly: GCA_016490735.1. Taxonomy (NCBI): domain Eukaryota; kingdom Metazoa; phylum Cnidaria; class Anthozoa; order Scleractinia; family Pachyseridae; genus Pachyseris; species Pachyseris speciosa. The sequence goes on along the minus strand of JAEMWC010001953.1, from coordinate 72,617 downwards.
GCTAGTAAAACCCACCAACTTTCAACATGCTCTCACAAGTTTTCAAAGCCTTAGTTTATGACCGACAGTGAAAATCTCGCAAATCAGGAATTGATGGGAGGCAAACTACACCGTGTGCAAAGGTAGTACCCGTCAGAGGTAGTAAGAATCATCTACTTTTAACATGCTCTTACCAGTTTTCAAGGACTAAGATTATCACCCGAGCAAAAATCTCGGAATACAGGAATTGATGAGTGGCACCCCATACCGTGCGCACAAGTAGAACTGAGGACAGCTTGTAAAAACCACCCTGTTTCAACATGCTCTCACAAGTTTTAAAAGAGTGAGATTATGACCGAGAGTCAACATTTCGGAAATCAGGAATTGATGGGACGCGTTCCACACCGTGCACGCAAGTAGCACTCGTCACAGCTAGTAAGAACCATCTACATTCAACATGCTCTTACAAGTTTTCAAAGACTGAGAATAACACCCAGAGTAAAAATTTCGGAATACGGGACTTAATGAGTGGCACCCCATACCGTACACACAAGTGGAACTGAGAACAGCTTTTAAAAACCACCTGCCTTCAACATGCTCTCACAAGTTTTCAAAGAGTGAGAATATCACCAAGAGTAAAAATCTCGGAATTCAGGAATTGATGAGTGGAACCGCATACCTTGCCACAAGTGGAACTGAGCACAGCTTGTAAGAACCACCTGCTTTCAACATGCTCTCACAAGTTTTAAAACAGGGAGATTATGACCGAGATTCAAATCCTGGAAATCAGAAATTGATGGGACGCGCTCCACACCGTGCGCATAAGTAGTACTCGTCACAACTAGTAAGAACCATCTACTCTCAACATGTTCTTATAAGTTTTGAAAGACTGAGAATATCACCCAGAGTAAAACTCTCGGAAAACAGAAATTGATGAGTGGCATCCCATACCATGCGCACAAGTCGAACTGAGCACAGCTTGTAAGAACAACCTGCTTTCAACATGATCTCACAAGTTTGCAAAGAGTGAGATTATGACCGAGAGTCAAAATCTCGGAAATCAGGAATTGATGGGACTCGCTCGACACCGTGCGCACAAGTACTACTCGTCATAGCTAGTAAGAAGCATCTACTTTCAACATGCTCTTACAAGTTTTCAAGGAGTGAGAATATCTTCCAGAGACAAAATCTCTGAAATCAGGAATTCACGTGAGATGCCTCACACCGTGCGCACAACTAGTACTGATCACAGCTAGTGAAAACCACCAACTTTCAACATGCTCTCAGAAGTTTTAAAAGAGTGAGATTAGGATCGAAAGTCAAAATCACGGAATACAGGAATTGATGAGTTGCACCCCATACTGTGCGCACAAGTAGAACTGAGCAGGGCTTGTAAAAACCACCTAATTTCAATATTTTTTTACCAGTTTTCAAAGAGTGAGATTATGACCGAGGCTCAAAATCTCGGAAATGAGGAATTGATGGGACGCGCTCCACACCGTGTGCACAAGTAGTACTCGTCACAGCTAGTAAGAACCATCTACTTTCAACATGCTCTTACAAGTTTTCAAAGAGAGATTATATCACCCAGAGCCAAAATCTCTGAAATCAGGAATTGATGTGAGATGCCTCACATCGTGCGCACGACTAGTCCTGATCACAGCTAGTAAAAACCACCAACCTTCAACATGCTCTTACAAGTTTTCGAAGACTAAGAATATCACCCAGAGTAAAAATCTCGGAATACAGGAATTGATTAGTTGCACCCCATACGGTGCGCACAAGTAGAACTGATCACAGCTTGTAAAAACCATCTGCTTTCAACATACTATCACAAGTTTTCAAAGAGTGAGATTTTGACCAAGAGTCAAAATCTCGGAAATCAGGAATTGATGGGAGGCGCTCCACGCTGTGCGCGCAAGTAGTACTCGTCACAGATAGTAAGAAACCCTTGTACTTTGAACATGCTGTCACAAGTTTTAAAAGAGTGAGAATATCACCCAGAACCAAAAACTCTGAAATGAGGAATTGATGTGAGATGCCTTACACCGTGCGCACAACTAGCACTGATTACAGCTAGTAAAACCCACCAACTTTCAACATGCTCTCACAAGTTTTCAAAGCCTTAGTTTATGACCGACAGTGAAAATCTCGCAAATCAGGAATTGATGGGAGGCAAACTACACCGTGTGCAAAGGTAGTACCCGTCAGAGGTAGTAAGAATCATCTACTTTTAACATGCTCTTACCAGTTTTCAAGGACTAAGATTATCACCCCGAGCAAAAATCTCGGAATACAGGAATTGATGAGTGGCACCCCATACCGTGCGCACAAGTAGAACTGAGGACAGCTTGTAAAAACCACCCTGTTTCAACATGCTCTCACAAGTTTAAAAAGAGTGAGATTATGACCGAGAGTCAACATTTCGGAAATCAGGAATTGATGGGACGCGTTCCACACCGTGCACGCAAGTAGCACTCGTCACAGCTAGTAAGAACCATCTACATTCAACATGCTCTTACAAGTTTTCAAAGACTGAGAATAACACCCAGAGTAAAAATTTCGGAATACGGGACTTAATGAGTGGCACCCCATACCGTACACACAAGTGGAACTGAGAACAGCTTTTAAAAACCACCTGCCTTCAACATGCTCTCACAAGTTTTCAAAGAGTGAGAATATCACCAAGAGTAAAAATCTCGGAATTCAGGAATTGATGAGTGGAACCGCATACCTTGCCACAAGTGGAACTGAGCACAGCTTGTAAGAACCACCTGCTTTCAACATGCTCTCACAAGTTTTAAAACAGGGAGATTATGACCGAGATTCAAATCCTGGAAATCAGAAATTGATGGGACGCGCTCCACACCGTGCGCATAAGTAGTACTCGTCACAACTAGTAAGAACCATCTACTTTCAACATGTTCTTATAAGTTTTGAAAGACTGAGAATATCACCCAGAGTAAAACTCTCGGAAAACAGAAATTGATGAGTGGCATCCCATACCATGCGCACAAGTCGAACTGAGCACAGCTTGTAAGAACAACCTGCTTTCAACATGATCTCACAAGTTTGCAAAGAGTGAGATTATGACCGAGAGTCAAAATCTCGGAAATCAGGAATTGATGGGACTCGCTCGACACCGTGCGCACAAGTAGTACTCGTCACAGCTAGTAAGAAGCATCTACTTTCAACATGCTCTTACAAGTTTTCAAGGAGTGAGAATATCTTCCAGAGCCAAAATCTCTGAAATCAGGAATTGACGTGAGATGCCTCACACCGTGCGCACAACTAGTACTGATCACAGCTAGTGAAAACCACCAACTTTCAACATGCTCTCAGAAGTTTTAAAAGAGTGAGATTAGGATCGAAAGTCAAAATCTCGGAATACAGGAATTGATGAGTTGCACCCCATACTGTGCGCAAAGTAGAACTGAGCAGGGCTTGTAAAAACCACCTAATTTCAATATTTTTTTACCAGTTTTCAAAGAGTGAGATTATGACCGAGGGTCAAAATCTCGGAAATGAGGAATTGATGGGACGCGCTCCACACCGTGTGCACAAGTAGTCCTCGTTACAGCTAGTAAGAACCATCTACTTTCAACATGCTCTTACAAGTTTTCAAAGAGTGATTATATCACCCAGAGCCAAAATCTCTGAATTCAGAAATTGATGTGAGATGCCTCACATCGTGCGCACGACTAGTCCTGATCACAACTAGTAAAAACCACCAACCTTCAACATGCTCTTACAAGTTTTCGAAGACTAAGAATATCACCCAGAGTAAAAATCTCGGAATACAGGAATTGATTAGTTGCACCCCATACGGTGCGCACAAGTAGAACTGATCACAGCTTGTAAAAACCATCTGCTTTCAACATACTATCACAAGTTTTCAAAGAGTGAGATTTTGACCAAGAGTCAAAATCTCGGAAATCAGGAATTGATGGGAGGCGCTCCACGCTGTGCGCGCAAGTAGTACTCGTCACAGATAGTAAGAAACCCTTGTACTTTGAACATGCTGTCACAAGTTTTAAAAGAGTGAGAATATCACCCAGAACCAAAAACTCTGAAATGAGGAATTGATGTGAGATGCCTTACACCGTGCGCACAACTAGCACTGATTACAGCTAGTAAAACCCACCAACTTTCAACATGCTCTCACAAGTTTTCAAAGCCTTAGTTTATGACCGACAGTGAAAATCTCGCAAATCAGGAATTGATGGGAGGCAAACTACACCGTGTGCAAAGGTAGTACCCGTCAGAGGTAGTAAGAATCATCTACTTTTAACATGCTCTTACCAGTTTTCAAGGACTAAGATTATCACCCCGAGCAAAAATCTCGGAATACAGGAATTGATGAGTGGCACCCCATACCGTGCGCACAAGTAGAACTGAGGACAGCTTGTAAAAACCACCCTGTTTCAACATGCTCTCACAAGTTTTAAAAGAGTGAGATTATGACCGAGAGTCAACATTTCGGAAATCAGGAATTGATGGGACGCGTTCCACACCGTGCACGCAAGTAGCACTCGTCACAGCTAGTAAGAACCATCTACATTCAACATGCTCTTACAAGTTTTCAAAGACTGAGAATAACACCCAGAGTAAAAATTTCGGAATACGGGACTTAATGAGTGGCACCCCATACCGTACACACAAGTGGAACTGAGAACAGCTTTTAAAAACCACCTGCCTTCAACATGCTCTCACAAGTTTTCAAAGAGTGAGAATATCACCAAGAGTAAAAATCTCGGAATTCAGGAATTGATGAGTGGAACCGCATACCTTGCCACAAGTGGAACTGAGCACAGCTTGTAAGAACCACCTGCTTTCAACATGCTCTCACAAGTTTTAAAACAGGGAGATTATGACCGAGATTCAAATCCTGGAAATCAGAAATTGATGGGACGCGCTCCACACCGTGCGCATAAGTAGTACTCGTCACAACTAGTAAGAACCATCTACTCTCAACATGTTCTTATAAGTTTTGAAAGACTGAGAATATCACCCAGAGTAAAACTCTCGGAAAACAGAAATTGATGAGTGGCATCCCATACCATGCGCACAAGTCGAACTGAGCACAGCTTGTAAGAACAACCTGCTTTCAACATGATCTCACAAGTTTGCAAAGAGTGAGATTATGACCGAGAGTCAAAATCTCGGAAATCAGGAATTGATGGGACTCGCTCGACACCGTGCGCACAAGTACTACTCGTCATAGCTAGTAAGAAGCATCTACTTTCAACATGCTCTTACAAGTTTTCAAGGAGTGAGAATATCTTCCAGAGACAAAATCTCTGAAATCAGGAATTCACGTGAGATGCCTCACACCGTGCGCACAACTAGTACTGATCACAGCTAGTGAAAACCACCAACTTTCAACATGCTCTCAGAAGTTTTAAAAGAGTGAGATTAGGATCGAAAGTCAAAATCACGGAATACAGGAATTGATGAGTTGCACCCCATACTGTGCGCACAAGTAGAACTGAGCAGGGCTTGTAAAAACCACCTAATTTCAATATTTTTTTACCAGTTTTCAAAGAGTGAGATTATGACCGAGGCTCAAAATCTCGGAAATGAGGAATTGATGGGACGCGCTCCACACCGTGTGCACAAGTAGTACTCGTCACAGCTAGTAAGAACCATCTACTTTCAACATGCTCTTACAAGTTTTCAAAGAGAGATTATATCACCCAGAGCCAAAATCTCTGAAATCAGGAATTGATGTGAGATGCCTCACATCGTGCGCACGACTAGTCCTGATCACAGCTAGTAAAAACCACCAACCTTCAACATGCTCTTACAAGTTTTCGAAGACTAAGAATATCACCCAGAGTAAAAATCTCGGAATACAGGAATTGATTAGTTGCACCCCATACGGTGCGCACAAGTAGAACTGATCACAGCTTGTAAAAACCATCTGCTTTCAACATACTATCACAAGTTTTCAAAGAGTGAGATTTTGACCAAGAGTCAAAATCTCGGAAATCAGGAATTGATGGGAGGCGCTCCACGCTGTGCGCGCAAGTAGTACTCGTCACAGATAGTAAGAAACCCTTGTACTTTGAACATGCTGTCACAAGTTTTAAAAGAGTGAGAATATCACCCAGAACCAAAAACTCTGAAATGAGGAATTGATGTGAGATGCCTTACACCGTGCGCACAACTAGCACTGATTACAGCTAGTAAAACCCACCAACTTTCAACATGCTCTCACAAGTTTTCAAAGCCTTAGTTTATGACCGACAGTGAAAATCTCGCAAATCAGGAATTGATGGGAGGCAAACTACACCGTGTGCAAAGGTAGTACCCGTCAGAGGTAGTAAGAATCATCTACTTTTAACATGCTCTTACCAGTTTTCAAGGACTAAGATTATCACCCCGAGCAAAAATCTCGGAATACAGGAATTGATGAGTGGCACCCCATACCGTGCGCACAAGTAGAACTGAGGACAGCTTGTAAAAACCACCCTGTTTCAACATGCTCTCACAAGTTTTAAAAGAGTGAGATTATGACCGAGAGTCAACATTTCGGAAATCAGGAATTGATGGGACGCGTTCCACACCGTGCACGCAAGTAGCACTCGTCACAGCTAGTAAGAACCATCTACATTCAACATGCTCTTACAAGTTTTCAAAGACTGAGAATAACACCCAGAGTAAAAATTTCGGAATACGGGACTTAATGAGTGGCACCCCATACCGTACACACAAGTGGAACTGAGAACAGCTTTTAAAAACCACCTGCCTTCAACATGCTCTCACAAGTTTTCAAAGAGTGAGAATATCACCAAGAGTAAAAATCTCGGAATTCAGGAATTGATGAGTGGAACCGCATACCTTGCCACAAGTGGAACTGAGCACAGCTTGTAAGAACCACCTGCTTTCAACATGCTCTCACAAGTTTTAAAACAGGGAGATTATGACCGAGATTCAAATCCTGGAAATCAGAAATTGATGGGACGCGCTCCACACCGTGCGCATAAGTAGTACTCGTCACAACTAGTAAGAACCATCTACTCTCAACATGTTCTTATAAGTTTTGAAAGACTGAGAATATCACCCAGAGTAAAACTCTCGGAAAACAGAAATTGATGAGTGGCATCCCATACCATGCGCACAAGTCGAACTGAGCACAGCTTGTAAGAACAACCTGCTTTCAACATGATCTCACAAGTTTGCAAAGAGTGAGATTATGACCGAGAGTCAAAATCTCGGAAATCAGGAATTGATGGGACTCGCTCGACACCGTGCGCACAAGTACTACTCGTCATAGCTAGTAAGAAGCATCTACTTTCAACATGCTCTTACAAGTTTTCAAGGAGTGAGAATATCTTCCAGAGACAAAATCTCTGAAATCAGGAATTCACGTGAGATGCCTCACACCGTGCGCACAACTAGTACTGATCACAGCTAGTGAAAACCACCAACTTTCAACATGCTCTCAGAAGTTTTAAAAGAGTGAGATTAGGATCGAAAGTCAAAATCACGGAATACAGGAATTGATGAGTTGCACCCCATACTGTGCGCACAAGTAGAACTGAGCAGGGCTTGTAAAAACCACCTAATTTCAATATTTTTTTACCAGTTTTCAAAGAGTGAGATTATGACCGAGGCTCAAAATCTCGGAAATGAGGAATTGATGGGACGCGCTCCACACCGTGTGCACAAGTAGTACTCGTCACAGCTAGTAAGAACCATCTACTTTCAACATGCTCTTACAAGTTTTCAAAGAGAGATTATATCACCCAGAGCCAAAATCTCTGAAATCAGGAATTGATGTGAGATGCCTCACATCGTGCGCACGACTAGTCCTGATCACAGCTAGTAAAAACCACCAACCTTCAACATGCTCTTACAAGTTTTCGAAGACTAAGAATATCACCCAGAGTAAAAATCTCGGAATACAGGAATTGATTAGTTGCACCCCATACGGTGCGCACAAGTAGAACTGATCACAGCTTGTAAAAACCATCTGCTTTCAACATACTATCACAAGTTTTCAAAGAGTGAGATTTTGACCAAGAGTCAAAATCTCGGAAATCAGGAATTGATGGGAGGCGCTCCACGCTGTGCGCGCAAGTAGTACTCGTCACAGATAGTAAGAAACCCTTGTACTTTGAACATGCTGTCACAAGTTTTAAAAGAGTGAGAATACAGCTGTCACAAGTACACCTCACAAAAAGAGTAGATATACCAGAAGTAAAAACTCAATCAGGAATTGATGAGATCAAACTTACACCGTGCACAAGTAATCTCGCAAGTAGTAAGAACCCACCAACTTTCAACATGCTCTCACAAGTTTTCAAAAGCCTTAGTTTATGACCGAGAAAATCTCGGCAAATCAGGAATTGATGGGAGGCAAACTCCACACCGTGCGCAAAGTAGTACCGACAGAGGTAGTAAGAACCATCTACTTTTCAACATGCTCTTAAGTTTTAAAAAGACTGAGATTATCACCCCGAGAGCAAAAATCTCGGAAACAGGAATTGATGAGTGGCACCCCATACCGTGCGCACAAGTAGAACTTGAGGCACAGCTTGTAAAAACCACCCTGTTTCAACATGCTCTCACAAGTTTAAAAGAGTGAGATTATGACCGAGAGTCAACATTTCGGAAATCAGGAATTGATGGACGCGTTCCACACCGTGCACGCAAGTAGCACTCGTCACAGCTAGTAAGAAACCATCTACATTCAACATGCTCTTACAAGTTTTCAAAGACTGAGAATAACACCCAGAGTAAAAATTCGGAATACGGGACTTAATGAGTGGCACCCCATACCGTACACACAAGTTGGAACTGAGAACAGCTTTTAAAACCACCTGCCTTCAACATGCTCTCACAAGTTTTCAAAGAGTGAGAATATCACCAAGAGTAAAAATCTCGGAATTCAGGAATTGATGAGTGGAACCGCATTACCTTGCACAAGTGGAACTGAGCACAGTTGTAAGAAACACCTGCTTTCAACATGCTCTCACAAGTTTTAAAACAGGGAGATTATGACCGAGATTCAAAATCCTGAAATCAGAAATTGATGGGACGCGCTCCACACCGTGCGCATAAGTAGTACTCGTCACAACTAGTAAGAACCATCTACTTTCAACATGTTCTTATAAGTTTGAAAGACTGAGAATATCACCCAGAGTAAAACTCTCGGAAAACAGAAATTGATGAGTGGCATCCCATACCATGCGCACAAGTCGAACTGAGCACAGCTTGTAAGAACACCTGCTTTCAACATGATCTCACAAGTTTTGCAAAGAGTGAGATTATGACCGAGAGTCAAAATCTCGGAAATCAGGAATTGATGGGACTCGCTCGACACCGTGCGCACAAGTACTACTCGTCATAGCTAGTAAGAAGCATCTACTTTCAACATGCTCTTACAAGTTTCAAGGAGTGAGAATATCTTCCAGAGACAAAATCTCTGAAATCAGGAATTCACGTGAGATGCCTCACACCGTGCGCACAACTAGTACTGATCACAGCTTAGTGAAAACACCAACTTTCAACATGCTCTCAGAAGTTTTAAAGGTGAGATTAGGATCGAAAGTCAAAATCACGGAATACAGGAATTGATGAGTTGCACCCCATACTGTGCGCCACAAGTAGAACTGAGCAGGGCTTGTAAAAACCACCTAATTTCAATATTTTTTTACCAGTTTTCAAAGAGTGAGATTATGACCGAGGCTCAAAATCTCGGAAATGAGGAATTGATGGGACGCGCTTCCACACCGTGTGCACAAGTAGTACTCGTCAAGCTAGTAAGAACCATCTACTTTCAACATGCTCTTACAAGTTTTCAAAGAGAGATTATATCACCAGAGCCAAAATCTCTGAAATCAGGAATTGATGTGAGATGCCTCACATCGTGCGCACGACTAGTCCTGATCACAGCTAGTAAAAACCACCACCTTCAACATGCTCTTACAAGTTTCGAAGACTAAGAATATCACCCAGAGTAAAAATCTCGGAATACAGGAATTGATTAGTTGCACCCCATACGGTGCGCACAAGTAGAACTGATCACAGCTTGTAAAAACCATCTGCTTTCAACATACTATCACAAGTTTTCAAAGAGTGAGATTTTGACCAAGAGTCAAAATCTCGGAAATCAGGAATTGATGGAGGCGCTCCACGCTGTGCGCGCAAGTAGTACTCGTCACAGATAGTAAGAAACCCTTGTACTTTGAACATGCTGTCACAAGTTTTAAAAGAGTGAGAATATCACCCAGACAAAAAACTCTGAAATGAGGAATTGATGTGAGATGCCTTACACCGTGCGCACAACTAGCACTGATTACAGCTAGTAAAACCCACCAACTTTCAACATGCTCTCACAAGTTTTCAAAGCCTTAGTTATGACCGACAGTGAAAATCTCGCAAATCAGGAATTGATGGGAGGCAAACTACACCGTGCGCACAAGTAGTACTCGTCAGAGCGAGTAAGAACCATCTACATTCACATGCTCTTACCAGTTTTCAAAGACTGAGAATATCACCCAGAGTAAAAATTTCGGAATAGGGACTTAATCAGTGGCACCCCATACCGTACACACAAGTGGAACTGAGAACAGCTTTTAAAAACACCTGCCTTCAACATGCTCTCACAAGTTTTCAAAGAGTGAGATTATGACAGAGAGTGAAAATTTCGGAATCAGGAATTGATGGGACCGCTCCACACCGTCCGCACAAGTAGTATTCGTCACAGCTAGTAAGAACAATCTAATTTCAACATGCTCTTACAAGTTTTCAAGGAGTGAAAATATCACGCAGAGCCAAAATCTCTGAAAACAGGAATTTATGTGAGATGCCTCACACCGTGCGCACAAGTAGTACTGATCACAGCTAGTGAAAACCACCAATTTTCAACATGCTGTCAATAGTTTTAAAAAGAGCGAGATTATGAGCGAGAGTGAAAATCTCGGAAATCAGGAATTGATGGACGCGCTCCACACAGTGCGCACAACTAGTACTCGTCACAGCTAGTAAGAACCATCTACTTTCAACATGCTCTTACAAGTTTTCAAGTTGTGAGAATATCACGCAGAGCAAAATCTCTGAAAACAGGAATTTATGTGAGATGCCTCACATAATGCGCACAAGTAGTACTGATCAAATCTAATGAAAACCACAACTTTCAACATGCTCTCACAAGTTTTCAAAGAGTGATATTATGACGCAGAGTGAAAATCTCAGAAATCAGGAATATATGGGACGCGCTCCACACCGTGCGCACAAGTAGTACTCGTCACCGCTAGTAAGAACCATCTACTTTCAACATGCTTTTACAACTTTTCAAAGAGTGACAATATCACCCAGAGACAAAATCTCTGAAATCACGAACTGATGTGAGATGCCTCAACCTTGCGCACAACTAGTACTGATCACAGCTTGTGAAAAGCACAAGCTTTCAACATGCTCTCAATAGTTTTAAAAAGAGTGAGATTATGACCGAGAGTCAAAATCTCGGAAATCAGGAATTGATGGGACGCGCTCTACACCGTGCGCTGAAGTAGTACTCGTCACAGCTTGTGAGAACCATCTACTTTTACCATGCTCTTACAAGTTTTCAAAGACTGAGAATATCACCAAGACTCGAAATCTCGGAAATCAGGATTTGATTGGAGGCGCCCCATACCGTGCGCACAAGTAGTACTGATCACAGCTAGTAAAAAACCACCTACTTTCGAAATACCCTTACAAGTTTTCAAAGAGTGAGATTATGACCAAGATTGAAAAGATGGGAACTCAGGAATTGTTTCGACGCGCTCACACACCTTGCGCTCAAGTAGTACCCATCGCAGCTAGTAACAACCATCTACTTTTAACATGCTCTTACAAGTTTCAAACCAGGGAGATTATGACTGAGATTCAAAATCTCGGAAATAAAGAATTGATGGTACGCGCTACACACCATGCAAGTCATTAGTACTCGTCACAGTTCGTAAGAACTATCAACTTTCAACATGCTCTTACAAGTTTTCAAAGACTGAGGATATCACCCAGAGTAAAAATCTAGGAATACAGGAATTGATGAGTGGCACCTCATACCGTGCGCACAAGTAGAATGAGGACAGCTTGTAAAAACCAACTGCTTTCAACATCCTCTCACAAGTCTTCAAAGAGTGAGAATATCACCAAAGCCAAAATCTCTGAAATCAGGTGTTGATGTGAGATGCCTCACACCGTGCGCACAACTAGTACTGATCACAGCTAGTGAAACCAACAACTTTCAACATGCTCTGACAAGTTTTCGAAGAGCGGGGATTGTGACCGAGGTCAAAATCTCGGAAATCAGGAATTAATAGGACATGCTACACACCCTTCGCACAAGTGGTACTGGTCACAGCTAGTAGGAACCATCTTATTTCAATATGCTCTTACAAGTTTTCAAGTTGTGAGAATATCACGCAGAGCCAAAAATCTCTGAAACAGGAATTTATGTGAGATGCCTCACATAATGCGCACAAGTAGTACTGATCAAATCTAATGAAAACCACCAACTTTCAACATGCTCTCACAAGTTTTCAAAGAGTGATATTATGACGCAGAGTGAAAATCTCAGAAATCAGGAATATATGGGACGCGCTCCACACCGTGCGCACAAGTAGTACTCGTCACCGCTAGTAAGAACCATCTACTTTCAACATGCTTTTACAACTTTTCAAAGAGTGACAATATCACCCAGAGACAAATCTCTGAAATCACGAACTTGTGAGATGCCTCAAACCTTGCGCACAACTAGTACTGATCACAGCTTGTGAAAAGCACAAGCTTTCAACATGCTCTCAATAGTTTTAAAAGAGTGAGATTATGACCGAGAGTCAAAATCTCGGAAATCAGGAATTGATGGGACGCGCTCTACACCGTGCGCTGAAGTAGTACTCGTCACAGCTTGTGAGAACATCTACTTTTACATGCTCTTACAAGTTTTCAAAGACTGAGAATATCACCAAGACTCGAAATCTCGGAAATCAGGATTTGATTGGAGGCGCCCCATACCGTGCGCACAAGTAGTACTGATCACAGCTAGTAAAAACCACCTACTTTCGAAATACCCTTACAAGTTTTCAAAGAGTGAGATTATGACCAAGATTGAAAAGATGGGAACTCAGGAATTGTTTCGACGCGCTCAACACCTTGCGCTCAAGTAGTACCCATCGCAGCTAGTAACAACCATCTACTTTTAACAAATGCTCTTACAAGTTTCAAACCAGGGAGATTATGACTGAGATTCAAAATCTCGGAAATAAAGAATTGATGGTACGCGCTACACACCATGCAAGTCATTAGTACTCGTCACAGTTCGTAAGAACTATCAACTTTCAACATGCTCTTACAAGTTTTCAAAGACTGAGGATATCACCCAGAGTAAAATCTAGGAATACAGGAATTGATGAGTGGCACCTCATACCGTGCGCACAAGTAGAATGAGGACAGCTTGTAAAAAACAACTGCTTTCAACATCCTCTCACAAGTCTTCAAAGAGTGAGAATATCACCAAAAGCCAAAATCTCTGAAATCAGGTGTTGATGTGAGATGCCTCACACCGTGCGCACAACTAGTACTGATCACAGCTAGTGAAAACCAACAACTTTCAACATGCTCTGACAAGTTTTCGAAGAGCGGATTGTGACCGAGGGTCAAAATCTCGGAAAATCAGGAATTAATAGGACATGCTACACACCCTTCGCACAAGTGGTACTCGTCACAGCTAGTAGGAACCATCTTATTTCAATATGCTCTTACAAGTTTTAAAAGACTCAAAAAATATCACACAGAGTAAAAATCTGGGAATACGGAATTTATGAGTGGCACCCATACCGTGCGCACAAGTACAACTCAGCACAGCCTAAGAAAGCACCTGTTTTTCAACATGCCCTCCGAAGTTTTCAACAGTTAGATTATGACGAGAGTCAAACTCGCGGAAATCAGGAATTCATGGGACGCGCTCCACGCCATGCGCTCAAGTAGTACTTCTCAGAGCTAGTAAGAACCATCTACTTTCAACATGCTCTTATAAGTTTTCGAAGACTGAAAATATCACCAGAGCCAAATCTCTAAAATAAGCAAATGAAGTGAGATGCCTCATACCGTGCGTACAACTAGTACTGATCACAGCTAGTTAAAACCAGCAACTTTCAACATGTTCTCACAAGTTTATAAGATTGAGATTTTGACGGAGAGTCAAAATCTCGGAAATCAGGAATTGATGGGACGCGCTCCACACCGTGCGCACAAGTAGTACTCGTCACTGCTAGTAAGAACCATCTACTTTCAACATCCTCTTACAAGTTTTCACAGAGTGAGAATATCACCCTGACTAAAAATCTTGGAATACAGGAATACATGAGTAGCACCCAATAGCTTGCCACAAGTAGAAGTGAGCACGTCCTTAAAAACCACTGCTTTCACCATGCTCTCACAAGATTTCAAAGGGTGGGATTATGACCGAGAGTCAAAATCTCGGAAATCGGGAATTGATGGGACGCGCTTCACGCCGTGCGCTGAAGTAGTACTTCTCACAGCTAGTAAGAACCACCTTCTTTCAACATGCTCTTACAAGTTTTCAAAGAGTAAGAATATCACCCAGAGCCAAATCTCCGAAATCAGGAATTGATGTGAGATTCCTCTCACCGTGCGCACAACTAGTACTGATCACAGCTAGTGAAAACCAACAACTTTAAACATGCTCTCACAAGTTTTCAAAGAGTGAACTTATGATAGAGGGTAAAATCTCGGAAATCAGCAATTGATGGGACGCGCTCCAAACCGTGCGCACAAGTACTACTCCTCACAGCTAGTAAGAACCTTCTACTCTCAAGATGCTCTTACAAGTTCTCAAAGAGCGACAATATCACCAGAGAAAATTTCCGAAATAAGGAATTTTATGTGAGAGGCCTTTCACCTGCGCACAACTAGTACTGATCACAGATAGTGAAACCATCAACTTTCAACATGCTCTAACATGTTTTCAAAGAGTGAGATTATGACCGGGAGTCAAAATCTCGGAAATCAGAAATTGATGGGACGCGCTCCACCCCGTGCGAACAAGTAGTACTCGTCACAGCTAGTAAGAACCATCTTCTTTCAACATGCTCTCACAAGTTTTCAAAGACTGAGAATATCAGCCAGAGTAAAATCTCTGAAATAAGGAATTGATGTGAGATGCCTCCAACCGTGCGCACAACTAGTGCTGATCACAGCTAGTGGAAAACCAAAGCTTTGAACATGCTCTCAATAGTTTTCTAAGAGTGAGATTATGACCGGGAGTCAAAATCTCGGAAATCAGGAATTTACGGGACGGGCTACACACCCTGCGAAAAACAAGTACTCGTCACAGCTAGTAAGAACCATCTACTTTTAACATCTCTTACAAGTTTTTAAAAGACTGGATATCACCCAGACTAAAAATCTCGGAATACAGGATTCGATGAGTGGCACCCCATACCATGCGCACAAGTAGAACTGAGCACAGCCTTAAAAACCACCTGCTTTTCAACATGCTCTAACAAGTTTTAAAAGAATGAGATTATGACCGAGAGTAAAAATCGCGGAACTCTGGATTGATGGGACGCGCTCTACGCCCTGCGCTCAAGTAGTACTTGTCACAGCAAGTAAGAAAGATATACTTTCAACATGCTCTTACAAACTTTGAGAGAGTGAGAATATCACCCAGAGCAAAAATTTTTGAAATCACCAATTCATGTTAGATGCCTCACACCGTGCGCACAACTAGTACCGATCAAGCTAGTGAAAACCACCAACTTTCAAACATACTCTCCCAAGTTTTCAACGAGTGAGATTATGACCGAGAGTAAAAATCTCGGAAATACGAATTGATGGGACGACTCCACACCGTGCGCACAAGTAGTACTCGTCACAGCTAGTAAGAACCATCTATTTTCAACATGCTCTTAAAAGTTTTCAAAGACTGATAATATCACCCAGAGTAAAAATCTCGGAATTCAGGAATTCATAGAGACATCCCATACCGTGCGTACAAGTAGAACATAGGACAGCTTATATAATCCACCTACTTTCGAAATTCTCTTACAAGTTTTCAAAGAGTGAGAGTATGACCGAGAGTCTAAATCTCGGAAATAGGAATTGATGGAACGCGCTCCACACACCGTGCGCACAGGAGTACCCATCGCAGCTCGTAAAACCATCTACTTTCAACATGCTCTTACAAGTTTTAAAGAGTGAGATTATCACCCAGAGTCAAACTCTCGAAAACCAGGAATTTATAGTAGGCGCCCCATACCATGCGCACAAGTAGATCTTATAAGACCTAGTAAAAACCACTTACTTTCAACATGTTCTCAGAAGTTTTCTAAGACTGAGAATATCACCCAGAGTAAAAATCTCGGAATACAGGAATTGATGAGAGGCACCCCATACCGTGCGCACAAGTAGAACTGAGCACGGCTTCTAAAAACCACCTGCTTTCAACATGCCCTCACAAGTTTTCAAATAGTGAGATTATTACCGAGAGTCAAAATCTCGGAAATATGGAATTAATTGGATGCGCTCCACACCGCGCGAACAACTAGTATTCGTCAAGCTAGTGAGAACCATCTACTTTCAACATGCTCTTACAAGTTTTCAAGACTGAGAATACAACCCAGAGTAAAAATCCCGTAATAAGGAATGGATGAGTGGCACCCATACCTGCGCACAAGTAAACTGACCACAGCTTGTAAAACCGCCTGCTTTCAACATGCTCTCACACTTTTTCAACGAGTGAGAATATGACCGAGAGTCAAAATCTCGGAAATCAGGAATTGATGGGACGCGCTCCACACCGTGCGCACAAATAGTACTCCTCATAGCAAATACGAAACCATCAACTTTCAACATGCTCTTACAAGTTTTCAAAGACTGAGAATGTCACCCAGAGTAAAAATCTCTGAAATCACGAATTGATGTGGATGCCTCACACCGTGCGCACATCTTGTATTGATCACAGCTAGTAAAACAACCAACTTTAAAGAGGCTCTCACAAGTTTTCAAAGAATGAGAGTATGATCGAGAGTCAAAATCTCGGAAATCAGGAATTGATGGGACGCGCTCCGCACCGTTCGCACAAGTAGTACTCGTCACAGCTAGTGAAAACATGTTCTTCCAACATCCTCTTACAAGTTTTTGAAAGACTGAGAGTATCATCTAGAGTAAAAATCTCGGTATACAGGATTCATGAGTGGCACCACATACCGTCCGCACAAGTAGAACTGAGCAAAGCTTGTAAAACCACCTGATTTCAAGATGCTCTCACTAGTTTTCAAACAGTGAGATTATGACGGAGAGTAAAAATCTCGGATATCAGGAATATGGGGAACGCGCTCCACGCCGTCCGCTCAAGTAGTACTTTCCCACAGCTAGTAAGAATCACTTCTTTCAACATGCTCTTAGAAGTTTTCAAAAGACTGAGATTATCACTCCGAGCAAAATCTCCGAAATCAGGAATTGATGTGAGAATGCCTGTCACCGTGCGCACACCTAGTACTGCTCACAGCTTGTGAAAAAACAACAACTTTCAACATGCTTCACAACGTTTCAAAGGGTGAGATTATTATCAAAGTCAATCTCGGAAATCAAAAATTCATGAGAGGGCGCTCCACCGTGCGCACAAGTAGTACTCGTCACATCTAGTAAGAACCATCCACTTTCAAGATGCTCTTACAAGTTTTCAAAGTGTGAGATTATCACTCAGAGCAAAAATCTCCGAAATCAGGAATTGATGTGAGATGCCTGTCACCGTGCGCACAAGTAGAACTGAGCACGGCTTGTAAAGACCACCTTCTTTCAACATGCTCTCATAAGTTTTCAAAGAGTGACATTATGGCCTAGAGTCAAATCTCGGAAATCAGGAATTGATTAGACGCGCTCCACACCGTGCGCACAAGTAGTACTCGTCACAGCTAGTAAGAACCATCTACTTCCAACATGCTCTTGCAAGTTTTCAAAGACTGAGAATATCACACAGAGTAAAAATCTTGGAATACAGGAATTGATGAGAGGCACCCCATACCGTGCGCACAAGTAGAACTGCACGGCTTGTCCACCTGCTTTCAACATGCCCTCACAAGTTTTCAAATAGTGAGATTATTACCGAGAGTCAAAATCTCGGAAATTGAATTGATTGGACGCGCGCCACACGCGCGCACACTAGTATTCGTCAAAGCTAGTGAGAACCATCTACTTTCAACATGCTCTTACAAGTTTTCAACGACTGAGAATATCACACAGAGTAAAAATCTCGGAATACAGGAATTGATGGTGGCACCCCATAACGTGCGCACAAGTAGAACTGAGCACAGCTTGTAAAGACCACCTGCTTTCATCAACATAGCTCTTTACAAAGTTCAACACTGGATTATTACCGAGATTCAAAATCTCGGAAATCTGGATTGATAGGACGCGCTCAACGCCGTGCGCACAAGTAGTACTTGTCACAGCTAGTAAGAACGGTCTACTTTAGACATGCTCTAATAGGTTTTCAAACAGTGAGAATATCACCGAGAGCAAGAATCTCTGAAATCAGCAATTGATGGGAGATGCTCAAACCGTGCGCACAACTAGTACTGATCACAGCTAGTCAAAACCACCAACTTTCAACTTGCTCTCCCAAGTTTTCAGAGAGTGAGATTTTGACCGAAGGTCAAAATCTCGGAAATCAGGAATTGATGGGACGCTCTCAAGACTGTGCGCACAAGTAGTACTCGTCACAGCTTGTAAGAACTATGTTCTTTCAACATGCTCTAAACAAGTTTTCAAAGAGTGAGATTATGACCGAGAGTCAAAATCTCGGAAATCAGGAATTCATGGAACGCGCTCCACGCCGTCCGCTCAAGTAGTACTTCTCACAGCTAGTAAGAACATCTTCTTTCAACGTGCTCTTAGAAGTTTTCAAAGAGCTAGAATATCACCCAGAACAAAAATCTCCGAAATCAGGAATTGATGTGAGATGCCTGTGACCGTGCGCACAACTAGTACTGATCACAGCTAGTGAAAACAACAACTTTCAAGATTCCTTCACAAGTTTTCAAAGAGTGAGATTGTGATCGAGGGTCAAAATCTAAGAAATAAGGAATTCATGGGACGCGCTCCACACCGTGCGCACAAGTAGTACTCGTCACATCTAGTAAGAACCATCTACTTTCAACATCCTCTTACAAGTTTTCAAAGACTAAGAATATAACCAAGAGTAAAAATCTCGGAATAAAGGAAATGATGAGTGGCACCCTTACAATGCGCAGAAGTAGAACTGAGCATATCTTGAAAAACCACCTGCTTTCAACATGCTCTCTTAAGTTTTCAAAGAGTGAGATTATGAGCGGGAGTCAAAATCTCGGAAATCAGGAATTGATGGGACGCGCTCCAAGCCGTGCGCACAAGTAGTACTTGTCACAGCTAGTAAGTACCATCTACTTTCAACATGCTCTTAAAAGTTTACAAAGAGTGAGAATATTACAGAGAGCCAAAATCTCTGAAATCAGCAATTGATGTGAGATGCCTCACACCGTGCGCACAACAAGTACTGATCACAGGTAGTGAAAACCACCAACTTTCAACATGCCCTCAAAAGTTTTCCAAGAGTGAGATTATTACCGAGAGTGAAAATCTCGGAAACCAGGATTTGATCGGACCCGCTCCACAACGTCCGCACAAGTAGTATTCGTCACAGCTGGTAAGAACCATCTACTTTCAACATGCTATCACAAGTTTTCAAACACTGAGATTATGATCGACTGTCCAAATCTCGGAAATCAGGAATTGATGGGACGCGCTCCACACCGTGCGCACAAGTAGTACTCGTAAAAGCTAGCAAGAACAATCTTCTTTCAACATGCTCTTATAAGATTTCAAATGGCGAGAATGTCACCCAGAGCCAAAATCTGTCAAATCAGGAATTGTTGTGAGGTCTCTGACACCGGGCGCACAGTTTGTACTCATAACAGCTAGTGAAAACCACAAACTTTTAAAATGCTCTCACAAGTTT
Organism: Pachyseris speciosa; assembly: GCA_016490735.1. NCBI lineage: Eukaryota > Metazoa > Cnidaria > Anthozoa > Scleractinia > Pachyseridae > Pachyseris > Pachyseris speciosa. The sequence continues at coordinate 52,624 of JAEMWC010001953.1, read as the reverse complement.
TCAAAGAGTGAGATTATGACCGAGAGTCTAAATCTCGGAAATCAGCAATTGATGGAACGCCCTCCACACCGTGCACACAAGTAGTACTCGTCACAGCTAGTAAGAACCATCTACTTTCTACATGCTCTTAAAAGTTTTCAAAGAGAGAGAATATAACCCAGAGCAAAAATGTCCGAAATCAGGAATTGATGTGAGATGCCTCTCACCGTGCGCACAACTAATACTGATCACAGCTAGTGAAAACCACAAACTTTCAACATACTCTCAATAGTTTTCTAAGAGTGAGATTATGACCGCGAGTCAAAATCTGAGAAATCAGGAATTTATGTGACGTGATCCACTCCGTGCGCACAAGTAGTACTCGTCATAGCTAGTAAGAACCATCTACTTTCAACATGCTCTTACCAGTTTTGAAGGAGTGAGAATATCACCCTGAGCCAAAATCTCTAAAATCAGGAATTTATGAGAGATGCCTCACACCGTGCGCACATCTTGTACTGATCACAGCTAGTAAAAACCACCAACTTTCAAGATGCCCTTACAAGTTTTCAAAGACTGAGAATATCACCCCGAGTAAAAATCTCGAAATGCAGGAATTGATGAGTCGGCACCCCATACCGCGCGCAAAAGGATAACTTAGCACAGCTTGTAAAAGCCACCTGCTTTCAACATGCTCTCAAAAATTTTAAAAGAATGAGATTATAACCGAGAGTAAAAATCTCGAAATCAGGAATTTATGGGACGCGCTCCACACCGTGCGAAGAAGTAGTACTCGTAACAGCTAGTGAGAACCCTCTACTTTCAACATGCTCTTACAAGTTTTCAAGAACTGTGAATATCACCCAGAGAAAAAATATCGGAATACAGGAATTGATGAGTGGCACCCCATACCGTGCGCACAAGTAGAACTGAGTACAGCTTGTAAATACCACCTGCTTTCAACATGTTCCCACAAGTTTTCAAAGAGTGAGATTATGACCAAGAATAAGAACCGAGAGCAAAATGTCGGAAATCAGGAATTAATGGGACGCGATTCACGCCGTGCGCACAAGTAGTACTCGTCACAGCTAGTAAGACCCATCCACTTTCAAAATGCTGGTACAAGTTTTAAAAGAGTGAAAATATCACCCAGAGCCAAAATTTCCGAAATCAGGAATTGATGTGAGATGCCTCTCACTGTGCGCACAACTAGTACTTATCACATCTAGTGAAAACCAACACCTTTGAACACGCTCTCACAAGTTTTCAAAGAGTGAGATTATGACGGAGAGTCAAAATCTGGGAAATCAGGAATTGATGGAACGCGCTCCACGCCTTGCGCAAGGGTAGTACTTGCTAGTCACAACCATCTACTTTCAAGATGCCCTCACAAGTTTTCAAAGAGTGAGAATATGACGAAGAGTCAAAATCTCGGAAATAAGGAATTGATTGGACGCGCTCCACACCGTGCGCAATGGTCGCACTCGTCACAGCCAGTAAGAACCATCAAAAACTTTCAACATACTCTTACAAGTTTTCAACGACTGAGAATATCACCCAGAGTAAGAATCTCGGAATACAGGAATTGATGGGTGGCAGCCCATACCATGCGCACAAGTAGAACTGAACACAGGTTGTAAAAACCACCTGCTTTCAACTTGCTCTAACAAGTTTTCAAAGAGTGAGATTATGACCGAGAATAAGAACCGACAGTAAGAATCTCGGAAATAAGGAATTTATGGGACGCATTCCACACCGTGCGCAATAGTACTACTCCTCACAGCTAGTAAGAACCATCTACTTTCAACATGCTCTTACAAGTTTTCAAAGACTGAGAATGTCACCCAGAGTAAAAATCTCTGAAATCACGAATTGATGTGAGATGCCTCACACCGCGCGAACTCTTGTACTGATCACAGCTAGTAAAAACAACCAACTTTAAAGAGGCTCTCACAAGTTTTCAAAGAATGAGAGTATGATCGAGAGTCAAAATCTCGGAAATCAGGAATTGATGGGACGCGCTCCGCACCGTTCGCACAAGTAGTACTCGTCACAGCTAGTGATAAACATGTTCTTCCAACATCCTCTTACAAGTTTTGAAAGACTGAGAGTATCATCTAGAGTAAAAATCTCGGTATACAGGAATTCATGAGTGGCACCACATACCGTCCGCACAAGTAGAACTGAGCAAAGCTTGTAAAAACCACCTGATTTCAAGATGCTCTCACTAGTTTTCAAACAGTGAGATTATGACGGAGAGTAAAAATCTCGGATATCAGGAATATGGGGACGCGCTCCACGCCGTCCGCTCAAGTAGTACTTCCCACAGCTAGTAAGAATCATCTTCTTTACAACATGCTCTTAGAAGTTTTCAAAGACTGAGATTATCACTCCGAGCAAAAATCTCCGAAATCAGGAATTGATGTGAGAATGCCTGTCACCGTGCGCACAACTAGTACTGCTCACAGCTTGTGAAAACAAACAACTTTCAACATGCTTTCACAACGTTTCAAAGGGTGAGATTATTATCAAGGGTCAAAATCTCGGAAATCAAAAATTCATGAGAGGCGCTCCACACCGTGCGCACAAGTAGTACTCGTCACATCTAGTAAGAACCATCCACTTTCAAGATGCTCTTACAAGTTTTCAAAGTGTGAGATTATCACTCAGAGCAAAAATCTCCGAAATCAGGAATTGATGTGAGATGCCTGTCACCGTGCGCACAAGTAGAACTGAGCACGGCTTGTAAAGACCACCTTCTTTCAACATGCTCTCATAAGTTTTCAAAGAGTGACATTATGGCCTAGAGTCAAAATCTCGGAAATCAGGAATTGATTAGACGCGCTCCACACCGTGCGCACAAGTAGTACTCGTCACAGCTAGTAAGAACCATCTACTTCCAACATGCTCTTGCAAGTTTTCAAAGACTGAGAATATCACACAGAGTAAAAATCTTGGAATACAGGAATTGATGAGAGGCACCCCATACCGTGCGCACAAGTAGAACTGAACACGGCTTGTAAAAACCACCTGCTTTCAACATGCCCTCACAAGTTTTCAAATAGTGAGATTATTACCGAGAGTCAAAATCTCGGAAATATGGAATTGATTGGACGCGCCCCACACCGCGCGCACAACTAGTATTCGTCAAAGCTAGTGAGAACCATCTACTTTCAACATGCTCTTACAAGTTTTCAACGACTGAGAATATCACACAGAGTAAAAATCTCGGAATACAGGAATTGATGGTGGCACCCCATAACGTGCGCACAAGTAGAACTGAGCACAGCTTGTAAAGAACCTGCTTTCAACATGCTCTTACAAGTTTTCAAACACTGAGATTATTACCGAGATTCAAAATCTCGGAAATCTGGAATTGATAGGACGCGCTCAACGCCGTGCGCACAAGTAGTACTTGTCACAGCTAGTAAGAACGGTCTACTTTAGACATGCTCTAATAGGTTTTCAAACAGTGAGAATATCACCGAGAGCAAGAATCTCTGAAATCAGCAATTGATGGGAGATGCCTCAAACCGTGCGCACAACTAGTACTGATCACAGCTAGTCAAAACCACCAACTTTCAACTTGCTCTCCCAAGTTTTCAGAAGAGTGAGATTTTGACCGAAGGTCAAAATCTCGGAAATCAGGAATTGATGGGACGCTCTCAAGACTGTGCGCACAAGTAGTACTCGTCACAGCTTGTAAGAACTATGTTCTTTCAACATGCTCTAACAAGTTTTCAAAAGAGTGAGATTATGACCGAGAGTCAAAATCTCGGAAATCAGGAATTCATGGAACGCGCTCCACGCCGTCCGCTCAAGTAGTACTTCTCACAGCTAGTAAGAACCATCTTCTTTCAACGTGCTCTTAGAAGTTTTCAAAGAGCTAGAATATCACCCAGAACAAAAATCTCCGAAATCAGGAATTGATGTGAGATGCCTGTGACCGTGCACACAACTAGTACTGATCACAGCTAGTGAAAACCAACAACTTTCAAGATTCCTTCACAAGTTTTCAAAGAGTGAGATTGTGATCGAGGGTCAAAATCTAAGAAATAAGGAATTCATGGGACGCGCTCCACACCGTGCGCACAAGTAGTACTCGTCACATCTAGTAAGAACCATCTACTTTCAACATCCTCTTACAAGTTTTCAAAGACTAAGAATATAACCAAGAGTAAAAATCTCGGAATAAAGGAAATGATGAGTGGCACCCCTTACAATGCGCAGAAGTAGAACTGAGCATATCTTGAAAAACCACCTGCTTTCAACATGCTCTCTTAAGTTTTCAAAGAGTGAGATTATGAGCGGGAGTCAAAATCTCGGAAATCAGGAATTGATGGGACGCGCTCCAAGCCGTGCGCACAAGTAGTACTTGTCACAGCTAGTAAGTACCATCTACTTTCAACATGCTCTTAAAAGTTTACAAAGAGTGAGAATATTACAGAGAGCCAAAATCTCTGAAATCAGCAATTGATGTGAGATGCCTCACACCGTGCGCACAACAAGTACTGATCACAGGTAGTGAAAACCACCAACTTTCAACATGCCTCAAAAGTTTTCCAAGAGTGAGATTATTACCGAGAGTGAAAATCTCGGAAACCAGGATTTGATCGGACCCGCTCCACAACGTCCGCACAAGTAGTATTCGTCACAGCTGGTAAGAACCATCTACTTTCAACATGCTATCACAAGTTTTCAAACACTGAGATTATGATCGACTGTCCAAATCTCGGAAATCAGGAATTGATGGGACGCGCTCCACACCGTGCGCACAAGTAGTACTCGTAAAAGCTAGCAAGAACAATCTTCTTTCAACATGCTCTTATAAGATTTCAAATGGCGAGAATGTCACCCAGAGCCAAAATCTGTCAAATCAGGAATTGTTGTGAGGTCTCTGACACCGGGCGCACAGTTTGTACTCATAACAGCTAGTGAAAACCACAAACTTTTAAAATGCTCTCACAAGTTTTCAAAGAGTGAGATTATGACCGAGAGTCTAAATCTCGGAAATCAGCAATTGATGGAACGCCCTCCACACCGTGCACACAAGTAGTACTCGTCACAGCTAGTAAGAACCATCTACTTTCTACATGCTCTTAAAAGTTTTCAAAGAGAGAGAATATAACCCAGAGCAAAAATGTCCGAAATCAGGAATTGATGTGAGATGCCTCTCACCGTGCGCACAACTAATACTGATCACAGCTAGTGAAAACCACAAACTTTCAACATACTCTCAATAGTTTTCTAAGAGTGAGATTATGACCGCGAGTCAAAATCTGAGAAATCAGGAATTTATGTGACGTGATCCACTCCGTGCGCACAAGTAGTACTCGTCATAGCTAGTAAGAACCATCTACTTTCAACATGCTCTTACCAGTTTTGAAGGAGTGAGAATATCACCCTGAGCCAAAATCTCTAAAATCAGGAATTTATGAGAGATGCCTCACACCGTGCGCACATCTTGTACTGATCACAGCTAGTAAAAACCACCAACTTTCAAGATGCCCTTACAAGTTTTCAAAGACTGAGAATATCACCCCGAGTAAAAATCTCGAAATGCAGGAATTGATGAGTCGGCACCCCATACCGCGCGCAAAAGGATAACTTAGCACAGCTTGTAAAAGCCACCTGCTTTCAACATGCTCTCAAAAATTTTAAAAGAATGAGATTATAACCGAGAGTAAAAATCTCGAAATCAGGAATTTATGGGACGCGCTCCACACCGTGCGAAGAAGTAGTACTCGTAACAGCTAGTGAGAACCCTCTACTTTCAACATGCTCTTACAAGTTTTCAAGAACTGTGAATATCACCCAGAGAAAAAATATCGGAATACAGGAATTGATGAGTGGCACCCCATACCGTGCGCACAAGTAGAACTGAGTACAGCTTGTAAATACCACCTGCTTTCAACATGTTCCCACAAGTTTTCAAAGAGTGAGATTATGACCAAGAATAAGAACCGAGAGCAAAATGTCGGAAATCAGGAATTAATGGGACGCGATTCACGCCGTGCGCACAAGTAGTACTCGTCACAGCTAGTAAGACCCATCCACTTTCAAAATGCTGGTACAAGTTTTAAAAGAGTGAAAATATCACCCAGAGCCAAAATTTCCGAAATCAGGAATTGATGTGAGATGCCTCTCACTGTGCGCACAACTAGTACTTATCACATCTAGTGAAAACCAACACCTTTGAACACGCTCTCACAAGTTTTCAAAGAGTGAGATTATGACGGAGAGTCAAAATCTGGGAAATCAGGAATTGATGGAACGCGCTCCACGCCTTGCGCAAGGGTAGTACTTGCTAGTCACAACCATCTACTTTCAAGATGCCCTCACAAGTTTTCAAAGAGTGAGAATATGACGAAGAGTCAAAATCTCGGAAATAAGGAATTGATTGGACGCGCTCCACACCGTGCGCAATGGTCGCACTCGTCACAGCCAGTAAGAACCATCAAAAACTTTCAACATACTCTTACAAGTTTTCAACGACTGAGAATATCACCCAGAGTAAGAATCTCGGAATACAGGAATTGATGGGTGGCAGCCCATACCATGCGCACAAGTAGAACTGAACACAGGTTGTAAAAACCACCTGCTTTCAACTTGCTCTAACAAGTTTTCAAAGAGTGAGATTATGACCGAGAATAAGAACCGACAGTAAGAATCTCGGAAATAAGGAATTTATGGGACGCATTCCACACCGTGCGCAATAGTACTACTCCTCACAGCTAGTAAGAACCATCTACTTTCAACATGCTCTTACAAGTTTTCAAAGACTGAGAATGTCACCCAGAGTAAAAATCTCTGAAATCACGAATTGATGTGAGATGCCTCACACCGTGCGCACATCTTGTACTGATCACAGCTAGTAAAAACAACCAACTTTAAAGAGGCTCTCACAAGTTTTCAAAGAATGAGAGTATGATCGAGAGTCAAAATCTCGGAAATCAGGAATTGATGGGACGCGCTCCGCACCGTTCGCACAAGTAGTACTCGTCACAGCTAGTGATAAACATGTTCTTCCAACATCCTCTTACAAGTTTTGAAAGACTGAGAGTATCATCTAGAGTAAAAATCTCGGTATACAGGAATTCATGAGTGGCACCACATACCGTCCGCACAAGTAGAACTGAGCAAAGCTTGTAAAAACCACCTGATTTCAAGATGCTCTCACTAGTTTTCGAACAGTGAGATTATGACGGAGAGTAAAAATCTCGGATATCAGGAATATGGGGAACGCGCTCCACGCCGTCCGCTCAAGTAGTACTTCCCACAGCTAGTAAGAATCATCTTCTTTCAACATGCTCTTAGAAGTTTTCAAAGACTGAGATTATCACTCCGAGCAAAAATCTCCGAAATCAGGAATTGATGTGAGAATGCCTGTCACCGTGCGCACAACTAGTACTGCTCACAGCTTGTGAAAACAAACAACTTTCAACATGCTTTCACAACGTTTCAAAGGGTGAGATTATTATCAAGGGTCAAAATCTCGGAAATCAAAAATTCATGAGAGGCGCTCCACACCGTGCGCACAAGTAGTACTCGTCACATCTAGTAAGAACCATCCACTTTCAAGATGCTCTTACAAGTTTTCAAAGTGTGAGATTATCACTCAGAGCAAAAATCTCCGAAATCAGGAATTGATGTGAGATGCCTGTCACCGTGCGCACAAGTAGAACTGAGCACGGCTTGTAAAGACCACCTTCTTTCAACATGCTCTCATAAGTTTTCAAAGATTGACATTACGGCCTAGAGTCAAAATCTCGGAAATCAGGAATTGATTAGACGCGCTCCACACCGTGCGCACAAGTAGTACTCGTCACAGCTAGTAAGAACCATCTACTTCCAACATGCTCTTGCAAGTTTTCAAAGACTGAGAATATCACACAGAGTAAAAATCTTGGAATACAGGAATTGATGAGAGGCACCCCATACCGTCCGCACAAGTAGAACTGAGCACAGCTTGTAAAGACCACCTGCTTTCAACATGCTCTTACAAGTTTTCAAACACTGAGATTATTACCGAGATTCAAAATCTCGGAAATCTGGAATTGATAGGACGCGCTCAACGCCGTGCGCACAAGTAGTACTTGTCACAGCTAGTAAGAACGGTCTACTTTAGACATGCTCTAATAGGTTTTCAAACAGTGAGAATATCACCGAGAGCAAGAATCTCTGAAATCAGCAATTGATGGGAGATGCCTCAAACCGTGCGCACAACTAGTACTGATCACAGCTAGTCAAAACCACCAACTTTCAACTTGCTCTCCCAAGTTTTCAAAGAGTGAGATTTTGACCGAAGGTCAAAATCTCGGAAATCAGGAATTGATGGGACGCTCTCAAGACCGTGCGCACAAGTAGTACTCGTCACAGCTTGTAAGAACCATGTTCTTTAACCATGCTCTCAAAAGTTTTCAAAGAGTGAGATTATGACTTAGAGTCAAAATCTCGGAAATCAGGAATTCATGGAACGCGCTCCACGCCGTCCGCTCAAGTAGTACTTCTCACAGCTAGTAAGAACCATCTTCTTTCAACGTGCTCCTAGAAGTTTTCAAAGAGGTAGAATATCACCCAGAACCAAAATCTCCGAAATCAGGAATTGATGTGAGATGCCTGTGACCGTGCACACAACTAGTACTGATCACAGCTAGTGAAAACCAACAACTTTCAAGATTCCTTCACAAGTTTTCAAAGAGTGAGATTGTGATCGAGGGTCAAAATCTAAGAAATAAGGAATTCATGGGACGCGCTCCACACCGTGCGCACAAGTAGTACTCGTCACATCTAGTAAGAACCATCTACTTTCAACATCCTCTTACAAGTTTTCAAAGACTAAGAATATAACCAAGAGTAAAAATCTCGGAATAAAGGAATTGATGAGTGGCACCCCTTACAATGCGCAGAAGTAGAACTGAGCATATCTTGAAAAACCACCTGCTTTCAACATGCTCTCTTAAGTTTTCAAAGAGTGAGATTATGAGCGGGAGTCAAAATCTCGGAAATCAGGAATTGATGGGACGCGCTCCAAGCCGTGCGCACAAGTAGTACTTGTCACAGCTAGTAAGTACCATCTACTTTCAACATGCTCTTAAAAGTTTACAAAGAGTGAGAATATTACAGAGAGCCAAAATCTCTGAAATCAGCAATTAGTGTGAGATGCCTCAGACCGTGCGCACAACAAGTACTGATCACAGGTAGTGAAAACCACCAACTTTCAACATGCCCTCAAAAGTTTTCCAAGAGTGAGATTATTACCGAGAGTGAAAATCTCGGAAACCAGGATTTGAACGGACCCGCTCCACAACGTCCGCACAAGTAGTATTCGTCACAGCTGGTAAGAACCATCTACTTTCAACATGCTATCACAAGTTTTCAAACACTGAGATTATGATCGACTGTCCAAATCTCGGAAATCAGGAATTGATGGGACGCGCTCCACACCGTGCGCACAAGTAGTACTCGTAAAAGCTAGCAAGAACAATCTTCTTTCAACATGCTCTTATAAGATTTCAAATGGCGAGAATGTCACCCAGAGCCAAAATCTGTCAAATCAGGAATTGTTGTGAGGTCTCTGACACCGGGCGCACAGCTTGTACTCATAACAGCTAGTGAAAACCACAAACTTTTAAAATGCTCTCACAAGTTTTCAAAGAGTGAGATTATGACCGAGAGTCTAAATCTCGGAAATCAGCAATTGATGGAACGCCCTCCACACCGTGCACACAAGTAGTACTCGTCACAGCTAGTAAGAACCATCTACTTTCTACATGCTCTTAAAAGTTTTCAAAGAGAGAGAATATAACCCAGAGCAAAAATGTCCGAAATCAGGAATTGATGTGAGATGCCTCTCACCGTGCGCACAACTAATACTGATCACAGCTAGTGAAAACCACAAACTTTCAACATACTCTCAATAGTTTTCTAAGAGTGAGATTATGACCGCGAGTCAAAATTTGAGAAATCAGGAATTTATGTGACGTGATCCACTCCGTGCGCACAAGTAGTACTCGTCATAGCTAGTAAGAACCATCTACTTTCAACATGCTCTTACCAGTTTTGAAGGAGTGAGAATATCACCCTGAGCCAAAATCTCTAAAATCAGGAATTTATGAGAGATGCCTCACACCGTGCGCACATCTTGTACTGATCACAGCTAGTAAAAACCACCAACTTTCAAGATGCCCTTACAAGTTTTCAAAGACTGAGAATATCACCCGAGTAAAAATCTCGAAATGCAGGAATTGATGAGTCGGCACCCCATACCGCGCGCAAAAGGATAACTTAGCACAGCTTGTAAAAGCCACCTGCTTTCAACATTCTCTCAAAAATTTTCAAAGAATGAGATAATGACCGAGAGTAAAAATCTCGGAAATCAGGAATTTATGGGACGCGCTCCACACCGTGCGAAGAAGTAGTACTCGTAACAGCTAGTGAGAACCCTCTACTTTCAACATGCTCTTACAAGTTTTCAAGAACTGTGAATATCACCCAGAGAAAAAATATCGGAATACAGGAATTGATGAGTGGCGCCCCATACCGTGCGCACAAGTAGAACTGAGTACAGCTTGTAAATACCACCTGCTTTCAACATGTTCCCACAAGTTTTCAAAGAGTGAGATTATGACCAAGAATAAGAACCGAGAGCAAAATGTCGGAAATCAGGAATTAATGGGACGCGATTCACGCCGTGCGCACAAGTAGTACTCGTCACAGCTAGTAAGACCCATCCACTTTCAAAATGCTGGTACAAGTTTTAAAAGAGTGAAAATATCACCCAGAGCCAAAATTTCCGAAATCAGGAATTGATGTGAGATGCCTCTCACTGTGCGCACAACTAGTACTTATCACATCTAGTGAAAACCAACACCTTTGAACACGCTCTCACAAGTTTTCAAAGAGTGAGATTATGACGGAGAGTCAAAATCTGGGAAATCAGGAATTGATGGAACGCGCTCCACGCCTTGCGCAAGGGTAGTACTTGTCACAGCTAGTCACAACCATCTACTTTCAAGATGCCCTCACAAGTTTTCAAAGAGTGAGAATATGACGAAGAGTCAAAATCTCGGAAATAAGGAATTGATTGGACGCGCTCCACACCGTGCGCAATGGTCGCACTCGTCACAGCCAGTAAGAACCATCAAAAAACTTTCAACATACTCTTACAAGTTTTCAACGACTGAGAATATCACCCAGAGTAAGAATCTCGGAATACAGGAATTGATGGGTGGCAGCCCATACCATGCGCACAAGTAGAACTGAACACAGGTTGTAAAAACCACCTGCTTTCAACTTGCTCTAACAAGTTTTCAAAGAGTGAGATTATGACCGAGAATAAGAACCGACCGTAAGAATCTCGGAAATAAGGAATTTATGGGACGCATTCCACACCGTGCGCAATAGTACTACTCCTCACAGCTAGTAAGAACCATCTACTTTCAACATGCTCTTACAAGTTTTCAAAGACTGAGAATGTCACCCAGAGTAAAAATCTCTGAAATCACGAATTGATGTGAGATGCCTCACACCGTGCGCACATCTTGTACTGATCACAGCTAGTAAAAACAACCAACTTTAAAGAGGCTCTCACAAGTTTTCAAAGAATGAGAGTATGATCGAGAGTCAAAATCTCGGAAATCAGGAATTGATGGGACGCGCTCAACACCGTTCGCACAAGTAGTGCTCGTCACAGCTAATAAGAACCATTTACTTTCAACATGCTCTTACAAGTTTTCAAAGACTGAGAATATCACCCAGATTAAAAATCTCGGAATACAGTAATTGCTGAGTGGCATCCCATACCGTGCGCACAAGTGGAACTGAGCACAGCTTGAAAACCCAGCTGCTTTCAACATGCTCTCACAAGTTTTCAAAGAGTGAGATTACGACCGAGAGTTTAAAAGAGTGAGAATATCATCCAGACCCAAAATCTCTGAAATAAGGAATTGCTGTGAGATGCCTCAAACCGTGCGCACAACTTGTACTGATCGAGGCAAGTGAAAACCATCAAATTTCAACATGGTCTCACAAGTTTTCAAGGAGTGACATTATGACCGAGAGTGACAATCTTGCTAATAAGGAATTGATGTTACTCGCTTCATAACGTGGCCACAAGTAGCACTTTTCTAAGAGTGTGATTATGACCGAGTGTCAAAATCTCGGAAATCAGGAATATATGGGAGGTCCTCCACACCTTGCGCACAACTAGTACTCGTCACAGCTTGTAAAAACCATCTACTTTCAACATCCTCTTACAAGTTTTCAAAGACTAAGAATATCACCCATAGTAAAATCTCGGTATACAAGAATTGATGAGTGGTACCGCATACCGTGCGCACAAGTGGAACTGAGCAAAGCTTGTAAGAACCACCTGCTTTCAACATGCTCTCACAAGTTTTAAAAGAGTGAGATTATGACCGACATTTAAATCCTGGAAATCAGAAATTGATGGGACGCGCTCCACACCGTGCGCATAAGTAGTACTCGTCACAACTTGTAAGAACCATCTACTTTCAACATGCTCTTGTAAGTTTTGAAAGACTGAGAATATCACCCAGAGTAAAACTCTCGGAATACAGGAATTGATGAGTGGCATCCCATACCATGCGCACAAGTAGAACTGAGCACAGCTTGTAAGAACAACCTGCTTTCAACATGATCTCACAAGTTTGCAAAGAGTGAGATTATGACCGAGAGTCAAAATCTCGGAAATGAGGAGTTGATGGGACGCGCTCCATGCCGTGCGCACAAGTAGTACTTGTCACAGCTAGTAAGAACCATCTACTTTCAACATGCTCTTAGAAGTTTACAAAGAGTGAGAATATCACAGAGAGCCAAAATCTCTGAAATCAGCAATATATGTGCGATGCCTCACACCGTGCGCACAACCAGTACTGATCACAGGTAGTGAAAACCACCAACTTTCAACATGCTCTCAAAAGTTTTCCAAGAGTGAGATTATTACCGAGAGTGAAAATCTCGGAAATCAGCATTTGATGGGACCCGCTCCACACCGTCCGCACAAGTAGTATTCGTCACAGCTGGTAAGAACCATCTCCTTTCAACATATTCTCACAAGTTTTCAAACAGTGAGATTATGACCGACTGTCTAAATCTCGGAAATCAGGAATTGATGTCACGCGCTCCACGCCGTGCGCAAGTGTAGTACTCGTAAAAGCTAGCAAGAACCATCTTCTTTCAACATGCTCTTATAAGATTTCAAGGAGCGAGAATGTCACCCAGAGCCAAAATCTCTCAAATCAGGAATTGATGTGAGGTGTCTCACACCGTGCGCACAGCTTGTACTCATAACAGCTAGTGAAAACCACAAACTTTTAAAATCCTCTCACAAGTTCTCAAAGAGTGAGATTTTGACCGAAAGTCAAAATCCCGGAAATCAGGAATTGATGGAACGCCCTCCACAACGTGAACACAAGTAGTACTCGTCACAGCTAGTAAGAACCATCTACTTTCTACATGCTCTTACAAGTTTTCAAAGAGAGAGGATATCACCCAGAGCAAAAATGTCCGAAATCAGGAATTGATGTGAGATGCCTCTCACCGTGCGCACAACTAATACTGATCACAGCTAGTGAAAACCACAAACTTTCAACATACTCTCAATAGTATTCTAAGAGTGAGATTATGACCGCGAGTCAAAATCTCGGAAATCAGGAATTTATGTGACGTGATCCACTCCGTGCGCACAAGTAGTACTTGTCATAGCTAGTAAGAACCATCTACTGTCAACTTGCTCTTACAAGTTTTGAAGGAGTGAGAATATCACCCTGAGCCAAATTCTCTGAAATCAGGAATTCATGAGAGATGCCTCACACCGTGCGCACATCTTGTACTGATCACAGCTAGTAAAAACCACCAACTTTCAAGATCCTCTTACAAGTTTTCAAAGACTGAGAATATCACCCAGAGTAAAAATCTCGAAATGCAGGAATTGATGAGTCGGCACCCCATACCGCGCGCACAAGTAGAACTTAGCACAGCTTGTAAAAACCACCTGCTTTCAACATGCTCTCACAACTTTTCATAGAGTGAGATTATGACTGAGAGTCAAAATCTCGGAAATCAGGAATTGATGGGACGCACTCCACACCGTGCGCACAAGTTGTACTGGTGACAGCTAGTAAGAACAATCTACTATCAACATGCTCTTACAAGTTTTCAGAGACTGAGAATATCTGCCAGAGCCAAAAACTCCGAAATAAGGAATTTATCGCAGATGCCTCTCACCGAGCGCACAAGTAGTACTGATCACAGCTAGTGAAAACCAACAACTTTCAACATGCTCTCACAAGTTTTCAAGGAGTGAGATTAAGACCGAGAGTCAAAATCTAGGAAATCAGGAATTGATGGGACGCGCTCCACACCGTGCTCACAAGTAGTACTCGTAACAGCTAGTAAGAACCATCTACTTTCAACATGCTCTTACAAGTTTTCAAGGACTGTGAATATCACCCAGAGTAAAAATATCAGAATACAGGAATTGATCAGTGGCACCCCATACCGTGCGCACAAGTAGAACTGAGGACAGCTTGTAAATACCACCTGCTTTCAACATCCTCCCACAAGTTTTCAAAGAGTGATATCATCACCGAGAATAAGAACCGAGAGCAAAATGTCGGAAATCAGGAATTAATGGGACGTGCTTCACGCCGTGCGCACAAGTAGTACTCGTCACAGCTAGTAAGACCCATCCACTTTCAAGATGCTGGTACAAGTTTTCAAAGAGTGAGAATATCACCCAGAGCCAAAATCTCTTAAATCAGGAATTGATGTGACATCACTCACACCGTGCGCACAACTAGCACTGATCACAGCTAGTAAGAACCATCTTCTTTCAACACGCTGTTACAAGTTTTCAAAGAGTGAGAATATCACGCAGAGTAAAAATCTCGGAATACAGGAATTGATGAGTGGCACCACCATCAACTTTCAACATGCTCTTAAAAGTTTTCAAAGACTGACAATATCACCCAGAGTAAATATCTCGGAATACAGGAATTCATGAGTGGCACCCCATAGCGTGCGCACAACTAGAAGTGAGCACAGCTTGTAAAAACCACTTCCTTTTAACATGCTCTCACAGGATTTCAAAGAGTGAGATTATGAGCGACAGTCAAACTGACGGAAATCAGGAATTTATGGGACGCGCTCCAAAACGTGCGCACAAGTAGTACTCGTTACAGCTAGTAAAAACCATCTACTTTTAACATGCTCTTACAAGATCTCAAAGAGTGAGAAAATCGCCAAGAGCCAAAATCTCTGAAATCAGGAAGTGATGTGGGATGCGTCAGACCGTGCGCACAACTAGTAGTGGTCTCAGCTAGGCGTCATGCGGAACGGTCACGTCGAACTGAGCTCTGTGCTTATTCTGTATTTATACCTTTGTTTTCTTATCTGCGGGCTCTCAAACTGCGCTAACAATCGTAAGATCAATTCTGCTGACTCTGAAGAAGTCTTTGACCCGGAAAGCATCGTTTCAAGCAAAGGAATTTTGAAGAATGGAGTTTCAAGCACGTTTGCATCGGGAACCAAGGTCGCCACGTGCACGAGTAAGAGGAAATTTCTTCGACGAAGATTACTCTACTCTTCTAATGGGAGTCAAAGTTTTAACCCGGTGATAATACAGATCGTCCTTAGTGGCGATGTTCACCCACAGCCTGGCCCAAACTCAAAGCAAAAGCAAAATTCTCGGTCTGGACAAGATCCCAAAGAAAATCATTCAACTGCGTCCGTGGACGGCCAACATGCAAATTCGTGCATCAAAATGGCTCATTTGAATATTCGTTCGTTGAAGTCTCGCGAACACTTTCTTCTTTTACAACATACCATCGAAGAATATGGCTTTGATATATTTACTATATCAGAGACTTGGCTTGACTCGACGGTTGATAATCAAGCCATGCAGATTCCTGGATTTGTATTCTTCCGCCAAGATCGGGGAGAACATAAATCTGGTGGCGGCCTTGCAGTATACATCAGAGACACATTCAAAGCGACACTCCTAAAAGACGCCACGGGAATTAGCGATGAAAATTTCCAACAGCTCTGGATAAAGGTTCAAGTGCGACAGTGCAAATCAATTTTTATTTGTACTGTTTATAGACCACCTAGCACCACATCAGCCTTCAGCGATAGTTTGTCAAGAAGTCTCCTGAATATGTTACTGCTTGGCCATGACATTATCATTCTGGGTGACCTAAATTGTAACATTCTCGATGATACAGCGGATAGTCGAACTTTGAAAGACCTTTGTGCTAGTTTCAACCTGACACAACTAGTGAAGGAACCGACTAGAATTACAGAAACAAAACGCTCGCTAATTGATGTTATTATGATATTATTGATGTTATTATACCCTAGCGGAGTCTTGCTCAGTCATTATGTCCTCAATAAGTGATCACAACTTAGTCGAAGTTACATTGAGGATAAATCGTCCTAAAGCCAAAGCCAAATACGTCACTACAAGAAGCTATTCCGGGTACGCACCCGATAGCTTTCGCGAAGATCTCTCTCTTGTTCCGTGGCACATGGTATACTTCTTTGATGACATTGATTCCCAAGTGGAAACATTCAATTCTCTCTTCTTGGACGTGCTGGATCAGCACGCGCCCATCAAACGTATAAAGATCAAGTCCCGCTCTAATCCGTTCGTAACACCAGAAATTAAGCAGCTCATGAAGACCAGGGACCTTTGGCATAAGAAAGCCATCCAGACAAATGACAAACTATGCTGGAACGGATATCGCTTCTTCCGACAAGAAGTGAAACGCGAACTGAGGCTTGCTGAAAAAATCTATGTAAGAAACGAAATAGCTAACAGTAGAGGTAACACAAACGCCACTTGGAAGATCTTAAATCGATGTATGTCTCGTGGTATTGCTAAACGTCCAAGCACTTTTGAGGACCATGAGACTTTGGCAAATAAATTTAATAAGTATTTTACTTCAGTAGGAGAACTTACTGCCAAAAAAGCGAACTTGATAACAAGGGAACACGGTTTGGATAAAGATAAAGATTGTGGTATTAGGGAAGAAAGTATTGACACTGGCCTTTATGCTGAAACAGAAGAATTTGAGTTTCAAGAGGTAAAAGAAATTGACGTCAAGTCGGTCATTAAGAGTTTAGCTGCCAACAAAGCGCCAGGATATGATAAAATCTCTGCGCGAGTCCTGAAAGACAGTTGTGAGAGCATCGCACTTGTGATTTCCAGACTGGTGAATAATTCGTTTAATGTGGCTGCTTTTCCTAAAGCATGGAAAATTGCTGAGGTGATACCTCTACCCAAAGAAGGAAACTCAGAAGAACCAGCCAACAATAGGCCGATTTCATTGTTACCCATCCTATCAAAAGTAAGTGAGAGACTGGCACACAAGCAGTTTGTGGAATTTTTGACAAAATATGATAAACTGTCGACTTATCAAAGTGGCAACAGGAAAATGCATTCGACAGAAACTGCCCTCATAAATGTTACAGATAACATTTTGAAAGCAATTGATGAAAAAGCAGCGTCATTACTAGTACTGCTTGATATGTCAAAAGCTTTTGACAGCCTTAATCATAATCTGTTATTAAGAAAACTACGAAAACTGGGTCTCAAAACTTCTGCAGCTTCTTGGTTTAGTAGCTATCTATCTAGTAGATATCAGAGAGTACGATATGAAGATTCAGTCTCGGAATTGTTACCTTTAACAAACGGAGTACCTCAGGGGTCAATCTTGGGTCCTGTACTTTTTACTATCTACATTAATGATTTAATCAGTGCTATTACCCACAGTCAAGCCGCTGCGTATGTTGATCATAGCCAATTGCACTTTAAATTTCCCGTATCAGACTCGTCAAGTGCTATGGCCGCCGTAAATTAAGATCTTAGGAACATTAGTAGATGGTGTGCAGAGAATTCTTTACTTATAAACCCCGAGAAGACAAAATTAGTGGTTGTTGGCTCAGCACAACTTCTTAAGAGGCTACCTCATATCTCCTTAACTCTGTTGGGCAAAACTATCTCACCAGTTTCGTTCGCTAAGGATCTCGGGGTATATGTTGATCAATATCTTAACTATGATGTACATACCACTAAAACAGCCTCTAGTTGCATGAACCAGTTAGTACAGATAAGTAGAATTAAACACCTCTTAGACAAGAAAACACTTTTATTACTTATAAATAGCTTTGTTTTTAGTCAATTGTGTTATTGTTCCTCAGTGTGGGGGAACACATCTAAACGTAATCTACACAAACTACAGTTGGTACAAATTTTGCTGCCAGAGTTGTGTTAGGTTTAAGGAAATTTGACCATATCTCTCAGGGACGGAGATCTCTTAGATGGTTAGATGTTACGGAAAAGGTTTTATTTAATGATTTAGTTTTAGCATATAAATGTGTAAATGGTTTAGCTCCAGACTATTTAGGTAAATATTTTGTTAAGCGTTCAGCAGTTCACAACAGGAACACAAGGGGATGTAATAACTTTGTGATCCCCCGATGTAGATTGTCGATGGGACAAAGGGCATTTTATTTTCGCGGTCCACGGGAATGGAATGGGTTACCTGACAACATTAAGAATACTAAGGAAATTGATATTTTTAAGCGAACACTTTTTAATAATATGTTATATACGAAGTAAATTTGGATATATTTTGAATGATTTTGAATATATTTTGATTTTAATTAAATTACTGTAAATAAGTTTTCTTTTCTCTTAACATTGTGACTGAAAAGCCCTGTTAAAGGGAGTCTCAATAAAGTATGTATGTATGTAGTACTAATCACAGGAAGTGAACACCACCAACTTTCAACATGCTCTCACAAGTTTTCAAAGAGTGAGGGTATGGCCGAAGGTCAAACTCTCGGAAATCAGGAATTGATGGGTCGCGCTTCACACCGTGCGCACAAGTAGTACTCGTCACAGCTCGCAGCAACCATCTACTTTAAACATGCTCTTACAACACCAGAGCTAAAATCTCCAAAATCAGGAATTGATGGGAGATGGCTCTCACCGTACGCACAACTAGTACTGATCACAGCTAGTGGAAACCAGGAACTTTCAACATGCTCTCACAAGTTTTCAAAGAGTGAGATTATGACCGAGGGTCAAAATCTCGGAAATCAAGAATTGATGGGACACCCTCCAGACCGTGCGCACAAGTAGTACTCGTCAGTGCTAGAAAGAACCATCTACTTTCAACATGCCCTTACAAGTTTTCAAAGACTGAGAATATCACCCAGAGTAAAAAATCTAGGAATACAGGAATTGATGAGTGGCACCCCATACCGTGCGCACAAGTAGAACTGAGCACAGCTTGAAAAACCACCTGCTTTGAACATGCTCGCACAAGTTTTAGAGGGTGAGATGATCACCAAGAGTCACAATCTCGGAAATCAGGAATTGATGGGGGGCGTTCCTCACCATGCCCACAAGAAGTACTCGTCACAGCTAGTAAGAACCATCTACTTTCAACATCCTCATACAACTATTCAAAGAGTGAGAATAAAAGCCCAGAGCCAAAATCTCTGAAATCAAGAATTGATGTGAGATGCCTGACACCGTGCGCACAACTACTACTGGTCACAGCTAGTGAAAACCAACAACTTTCAACGTGCTGTCACAAGTTTTCAAAGAGTGAGATTATGATCGCGAGTCAAAATCTCGGAAATAAGGAATGTATGGGACGCGCTCCACGCCGTTCGCACAAGTAGTACTCGTCACAGCTGGTAAGAACCATCTACTTTTAAGATGCTCTTAGAAGTTTTCAAGGAGTGAGAATATCATCCAGAGCGAAAATCTCTGAAATCAGGAATTCCTGTGAGATGCCTCACACCTTGCGCACAGCTTGTCCTGATGACAGCTAGTGAAACCCACCAACCTTCAACATGCTCTCAAAAGTTTTAAGAGTGAGATTATGACCGAGAGTCAAAATCTTGGAAATTAGGAATGGAATGGACGCACTCTAAACCGTGGGCCCAAGTAGCACTCGTCACAGCTGGTAAGAATCATCTACTTTCAACATGATGTTACAAGTTCTCAAACACTGAGAATATCACCCAGAGTAAAAATCTCGGAATACAGAAATTCATGAGAGGCACCCCATACCATGCGCACAAGTAGAGCTCAGCACAGCTTGTAAAAACAAACTGCTTTCAACATGCTCTCACACGTTTTCAAAGAGAGAGATTTTGACCAAGAGTCAAAATCTCGGAAATCAGGAATTGATGGGACGCGCTCCACACCGTGCGCACAAGTTCTACTCGTCACAGGTAGTAAGAACCATCTACTTTCAACATGCTCTCACAAGTTTTCAAGGTTCGAGATTATCACCCAGAGCCAAAATCTCTGAAATCAGAAATTCATGCGAGATGCCTTACACCGTGCGCACAACTAGTACACTAGTTTCACAGCTAGTGAAAACCACAAACTTTCAACATGCTCTCGATAGTTTTTTAAGAGTGGAATTATGACAGAGAGTCAAAACCTCGGAAATCAGGAATTTATGGGAAGCGCTCCACACCGTTCGCACAAGTAGTACTCGTCACACCTATTAAGAACAATATACTTTCAACATGCCCTTACAAGTTTTCAAAGACTGAGAATATCACCCAGAGTAAAAATCTCGGAATACAGCAAATTAAGAGTGGCACCCCATACCGTGCGCACAAGTAGAAGTGAGCACAGCTTGTAAAAACCACCTGCTTTCAACATGCTCTCACAAGTTTTCAAAGAGTGAGATTATGACCGTGGGTCAAAATCTCGGAAATCAGGAATTGATGGGACGCGCTCGTCACCGTTCGCACATGTAGTACTCGTCTCAGCTAGTAAGAACCATGAACTTTAAAAATGCTCTTTCTAGTTTTCAAAGACTGAGAATATCACCCAAAGCAAAAATCTCTGAAAATCAGGAATTGATGTGAGATTTCTCACACCGTTCCCACAACTAGAACTGATCACGGCTAGTGAAAACCAACAACTTTCAAGATGCTCTCAGAAGTTATTAAAGATTGAGATTATCACCGAGAGTCAAAATCTCGGAAATCAGGAATTGATGGGACGCGCTCCACACCGTGCGCCTAAGTAGTACTCGTCACAGCTAGTAAGAGTCATCAAGTTTCGACATGCTCCTACAAGTTTTCAAGGAGTGAGAATATCACCCAGAGCAAAAATCTATGAAATCAGGAATTGATGTGAGATGCCTCACACCGTGCGCACAAGTAGTACTGATCACAGTTAGTGAAAACCACCAACTTTCAACATGCTCTCACAAGTTTCAAAGAGTGAGATTAGGACGGAGAGTCAAAATCTCTGAAATCAGGAATTGATGTGAGATGCCTCTCATCGTGCGCACAACTAGTACTGATCACAGATAGTAAAAGCCACCAACTTTCAACATGCTCTCCCAAGTTTTCAAAGGGTGAGATTAGGACCGAAAATCATAATCTCGGAAAAAAAAGGAATTGATGGGACGCAGTCCACAACGTGGGCACAAGTAGTACTTGTATAAGATAGTCAGGACCATCTACTTTGAACATGCTCTTACAAGTTTTCAAAGACTAAGAATATCACCCGGAGTAAAAATCTCGGAATACAGGAATTGAAGAGCGGCACCCCATACCCTTGCGCACAAGTAGAACTGAGCACAGCTTGTGAAAACCACCTGCTTTCAACATGCTCTCACAAGTTTTCAAAGAGTGACATTATGACCGAAAGGGATAACTCGGAAATCACGATAATTATATGGGACGCGTTCCTAACCGTGCGCACGAGTAGTTCTCGTGAAAACTAGTAGGAACCATCAACTTTCAACATCCTCTTACAAGGTTTCAAGGAGTGAGAATATCACCAAGAGCCAAATTCTCTGTAATCAGGAATTGATGTGAGATGCCTCAAACCGTGCGCAAGACTAGTACTGATCACAGCTAGCGAAAACCAACAACTTTCGACATGCTCTCACAAGTTTTCAAAGAGCGAGATTATGACCGAGAGTCAAAATCTGGGAAATCAGAAATTGATGGGACGCGCTCCACACCATGCGCACAATTAGAACTCGTCACAGATAGTAATAACCATCTACTTTCAACATGCTGTTACAAGTTTCCAACCAGTGAAAATATCACCTAGAGTAAAAATCTCGAAATAGAGGAATTGATGAATGGCACCCCATACCTTCCACACAAGTAGAACTTAGCACAACTTGTAAAAACCACCTGCTTTCAACATGCTCTCACAAGTTTTCAAACAGTGAGATTATGACCGAGAGTCAAAATCGCGGAAATAAGGAATTGATGGGACGCGCTCCACACCGTGCGCACAAGTAGTACTCGTCACAGCTAGTAAGAACCATCTACTTCCAGCTTGGTCTTACAAGTTTTCAAAGACTGAGAATAACACTCAGACTAAAAATCTAGGAACACAGGAATTGATGACTTGCAACCCATACCGTGCGCACAAGTAGAACTGAGCACAGCTATTAAAAACCACCTGCTTTCAACATGCTCTCACAAGTTTTCAAAGGGTGAGATTATGACCGAGAGTCAAAATCTCGTTAATCAGGAATTCATGGAGGGCGTTCCACACCGTGCGCACAAAAAGTACTCATCACAGCTAGTAAGAACCATCTACTTTCAACATCGTTTTAAAAGTTTTCAAGGAGTGAGAATATCACCCGGAGCCAAAATCTCTCAAATCAGGAATTGATGTGAGATGCCTCACACCGTGGGCACAACTAGTATTGATCACAGCTAGCGAAAACCAACAATTTTCAACATGCTCTCAGAAGTTTTCAAAGAGTGAGATTATGACCGAGATTCAAAATCTCTGAAATCAGGAATTGATGGGACGCGCTCCACACCGTGCGCACAAGTAGTACCCGTCAAAGCTAGTAAGAACCATCTACTTTCAACATGCTCTTACAAATTTCCAAAGAGTGAGAATATCACCCAGAACCAAAATCTCTGAAATCAGGAATTGATCTGAGATGCCTCACACCGCACGCACAACTAGTACTGATAACAGCTAGCGAAAACCACAAAGTTTCAACATGCTCTCACTAGTTTTCAAAGACTGAGAATATAACCCAGACTAAAAATCTAATAATACAGGAATTGAAGAGAGGCAGCCCATACCGTGCGCACAAGTAGAACTGAGCACAGCTTGAAAAACCACCTGCTTTGAACATGCTCGCACAAGTTTTAGAGGGTGAGATGATCACCAAGAGTCACAATCTCGGAAATCAGGAATTGATGGGGGGCGTTCCTCACCATGCGCACAAGAAGTACTCGTCACAGCTAGTAAGAACCATCTACTTTCAACATCCTCTTACAACTTTTCAAAGAGTGAGAATAAAACCCAGAGCCAAAATCTCTGAAATCAAGAATTGATGTGAGATGCCTCACACCATGCCCACAACTACTACTGGTCACAGCTAGTGAAAACCAACAACTTTCAACATGCTGTCACAAGTTTTCAAAGAGTGTGATTATGACCTAGATTCAAAATCTCGGAAATCAGGAATATATGGGACGAGCTTCACACCGTATGCACTGTTAGCACTCGTCACAGCTAATAAGGCCCATCGACTTTGAACATGCTCTTACAAGATTTCAAAGAGTGAGAATATCACCCAGAGCCAAAATCTCTGAAATCACGAATTGATGTGAGATGCCTCTCACCGAGCGCACAACTAGTACTGATCACAGCTAGTGAAAACCAACTACTTCCAAGATGCTCTCAGACGTTTTCAAAGAGTGAGATTATGACCGAGAGTCAAAATCTCGGAAATCAGGAATGAATGGGATGCACTCCACACAGTGCGCACAATTAGTACTTGTCACAGCTAGTAAGAACCATCTTCTTTAAACATGCTCTAACAAGTTTTTAAAGAATTAAAATATCACCCAGCGTAAAACTCTCTAAAATCAGGAATTGATGTGAGATGCTTCACACCGTGCGAACAACTACTACTGATAACAGCTAGTGAAAACCACCAGCTTTCAACATAATCTCACAAGTTCTAAAAGAGTGAGATTATGACCGAGAATCAAAACCTGGGAAATAAGGAATTGATGGGACGTGCACCACACCGTGCGCACAAGTAGCAGTCGTGACAGCTAGTAAGAACCATCTACTATCAACATACTGTTAACAGTTTTCAAAGACTGAGAATATCACCCAGATTAAAAATCTCAGAATCCAGGAATTGATGAGTGGCACCCCATACCGTGCACACAAGAAGAACTGAGCACAGCTTGAAAAACCACCTGCTTTCAACATGCTGTCAGGGGTTTTCAAAGGAGTATGATGATGACCGAGAGTCAAAATCTCGTAATTCAGGAATTGATGGGGGGCGTTCCACACCATGCGCAAAAGAAGTACTCGTCACAGCTGGTAAGAACCATCTACTTTCAACATCCAATTACAAGTTTTCAACGAATTAGAATATCACCCGGAGCCAAAATCTCTCAAATCAGAAATTGATGTGAGATGCCTCACACCGTGCGCACAACTATTACTGATCACAGCTAGTGAAAACCACCTACTTTCAATATGCCCTCACAAGTTTTCAAAGAGTGAGGTTATGACCGAGAGTCAAAATCTCCGTAATCAGGAATTGACGGGACGCGCGCCACACCCTGCGCACAAGTAGCACTTGTCACAGCAAGTAAGAACCATCTACTTTCAACATACTGTTAAAAGTTTTCAAAGACTGAGAATATCACCCGGAGCCAAAATCTCTCAAATCAGAAATTGATGTGAGATGCCTCACACCGTGCGCACAACTAGTACTGATCACAGCTAGTGAAAACCACCTACTTTGAATATGCCCTCACAAGTTTTCAAAGAGTGAGATTATGACCGAGAGTCAAAATCTCCGTAATCAGGAATTGACGGGACGCGCGCCACACCCTGCGATCAAGTAGCAGTTGTCACAGCTGGTAAGAACCATCTACTTTCAACATACTGTTAAACGTTTCAAGGACTGAGAATATCACCGGGATTAAAAATCTCAGAATCCAGGAATTGATGAGTGGCACCCCATACCTTGCGCACAAGTAGAACTGAGTACAGCTTTTAAAAACCACTTCGTTTCAACATTCTCTCGCAAGTTTTCAAAGAGTGAGATTATGACCGAATGTCGTAATCTGGGAAATGAGGAATTTATGGGACGCGCTCCAAACCGTGCGCAACACTACCACTCGTTACAGCTAGTAAGAACCATTTTCTTTCAACATGCTCTTACAAGTTTTTAAAGAGTGAGAATATCACCCAGAGCCAAAATCTCTGAAATCAGGAATTGATGTGAGATGCCTCACACCGTGCGCACAACTAGTACTGGTCACAGCTAGTGAAAACCGCCAACTTTCAACATGCTCTCAGAAGTTTTAAAAGAGTGAGATTAGGATCGAGAGTAAAAATCTCGGAAATCAGGGAAGTATGGGACGCGGTCCACACCGTGCGCACAAGTAGTACTCGTCACAGTTAGTAATTATCATCGTCTTTCAACATGCTCTTACAAGTTTTCAAAGAGTGAGAATATCACCCAGAGCATAAAATCTCTGAAATCAGGACATGATCTGAGATGCCTCAGACCGTGCGCACAACTAGTACTGATAACAGCTAGTGAAAACCACAAACTTTCAACACGCTCTGAATTGTTTTCACAGAGTGAGATTATGACCGAAGGTAAAATCTCGTAAATCAGGAATGATGGGAGGCGCTCCACACCGTGCGCACAAGTAGTACTCGTGAACGCTAGTAAGAACTATCTATTTTTAACATGCTATCACTAGTATTCAAAGACTGAGAATATCACCCAGAGTAAAAATCTCGGAATACAGGAATTGATGAGCGGCACCCCATATCGTGCGCAAAGGTAGAACCGAGCACAGCTTCTAAAAAACCACCTGCTTTGAACATACTCTCACAAGTTTTCAAAGAGTGAGATTATGACCGAGAGTCAAAAAACTCGGAAATAAGGACTTGATGGGACGGGCTCGACACCGTGCGCAATGGTCGCACTCGTCACAGCCAGTAAGAACCATCAACTTTCAATATGCTCTTACAAGTTTTCAACGACTGAGAATATCACCCAGAGTAAAAATCTCGGAATACAGGAATTGATGGGTGGCACCCCATACCATGCGCACAAGTAGAACTGAACACAGTTTGTAAAAACCACCTGCTTTCAACTTGCTCTAACAAGTTTTCAAAGAGTGAGATTATGACCGAGAATAAGAACCGACAGTAAAAATCTCGGAAATAAGAAATTTATGGGACGCATTCCACACCGTGCGCAACAGTACTACTCCTCACAGCTAGTAAGAACCATTTACTTTCAACATGCTCTAACAAGTTTTCAAAGACTGAGAATGTCACCAAGAGTAAAAATCTCTGAAATCACGAATTGATGTGACATGCCTCACACCGTGCGCACATCTTGTACTGATCACAGCTAGTAAAAACAACCAACTTTCAAGATGCTCTCACAAGTTGTCAAGGAATGAGAGTATGACCGACAGTCAAAAATCTCGGAATTCAGGAATTGATGGGACGCGCACAACACCGTGCGCACAAGTACTACTCGTGACAGCTAGTAAGAACCATCTACTTTCAACATGCTCTTACAAGATTTCAGAGGGTGAGATAAGAACCGAGAATCAAAATCTCGCAAATCAGGAATTCATGGGAATTGCTCTACGCCGTGCGCACAAGTAGAACTCGTCACAGCTAGTAAGAACCATCTACTTTCCACATGCTCTTACAAGTTTTCATAGAGTGAGAATATCACCCATAACCAAAAGGTCTGAAATCGGGAATTGATGTGAGATGCCTCTAACCGTGCGCACAAGTAGTACTGATCACAGCCACCGAAACCCGCCAACTTTGAACACGCTCTCACAAGTTTTCAAAGAGTGAGATTATGACCGAGATTCAAAATGTGGGAAATCAGGAATTGATGGGACACGCTCTACGCCGTGCGCACAAGTAGTACTTGACAGAGCTAGTAACAACCATCTACTTTCAACATGCTGTTACAAGTTTTCAAAGAGTGAGAATATAACCCATAGCCAAAATGTCTCAAAATCGGGAATAGATGTGAGATGCCTCTCGTTGTGCGCACAAGTAGTACTGATCATAGCTACCGAAAACCACCAATTTTCAACATGCTCTCACAAGTTTTCAAAGAGTGAGCTTATGAGCGAGAGTCAAAATGTGGGAAATCAAGAATTGATGGGAACCTCTTGACACCGTGCGCACAGGTACATCTCGTCACAGCTAGTAAGAACCATCTACTTTCAACATGCTCTTACAAGTTTTCAAAGAGTGGGAATATCACCCATAACCAAAATGTGTGAAATCGGGAATTGATGTGAGATGCCTCTCATCGTGCGCACAACTAGTACTGGTCACAGCTAGTGAAAACCGCCAACTTTCAACATGCTCTCAGAAGTTTTAAAAGAGTGAGATTATGACCGAGAGTCAACATGTGGGAAATCAGGAATTAATGGGACGCGCTCCACACCATGCGGACAAGTAGAAGTCGTCAAAGCTAGTAAGAACCGTCTAATTTCTACATGCTCTGACTAGTTTTCAAGGACTAATAATATGACCCAGAATAAAAATCTAGGAATACAGGAATTGATGAGTGGCACGTCATACAATGCGCAGAAGTCGAACTGAGCACAGCTTGAAAACCCACCTGCTTTCAACATGCTCTCAAAAGTTTTCAAAGGGTGATATTATGACCGACAGTCAAAATCTTGTTAATCAGGATGTGATGGGAGGCGTTCCTCACGGTGCGCATAAGAAGAACTCATTACAGCTAGTAGGAACCATCTACTTTCAACATCCTCTTACAAGTTTTCAAAGAGTGAGAATATCACAAAGATCCAAACTCTCTCAAATCAGAAATGATGTGAGATTCCTCACAGCGTCCGCACAAATAGTACTAATAACAGCTAGTGAAAACCACCAACTTTCAACAATATGACCGAGAGTCAAAATCTCGGTAATCAGGAATTGATGGGACGCGCGCCACACCGTGCCCACAAGTAGCAGTGGTCACAGCTAGTAAGAACCATCTACTTTCAACATACTGTTAAAAGTTTTCAAAGACTAAGAATATCACCCAGATTAAAAATCTCGGAATACAGGAATTGATGAGTAGCACCCTATACCGTGCGCAAGGGTAGAACTGAGCACAGCTTGTAAAAACCACCTGCTTTCAACATCCTCTCACAAGTTGTCAAAGAGTGAGATTATGACCGAATATCACAATCTCGGAAATCAGGAATTTATGGGACGCGCTCCACACCGTGCGCTCAACTAGCACTCGTCAAAGCTAGTAAGAACCTTTTCCTTTCAATATGCTCTTACAAGTTTTCAAAGAGTGAGAATATCACCCAGAGCCAAAAATCTCGGAAATCAGGAATTGATGGGACGCGCTGCACACCGTGCGCACAAGTAGTACTCGTTACAGCTAGTAAGAACCATCTATTTTTATCATGCTCTTAGAAGTTTTCAAAGAGTGAGAGTATCACCCAGACCCAAAATCCCTTCAATCAGGAATTGATGTGGGATGCCTCACACCGTGGCCACAACTAGTACTGATCGAAGCTAATGAAAACCACCAAATTTCAACATGCTATCAGAAGTTTTCAAAGAGTGAGATTATGAACGAGAGTCAAAATCTCGGAATTAAGGAATTTATGGGACTCGCTTCAAACCGTGGGCACAAATAGTACTTCTCCCAGATAGTAAGAACCATGTACTTTCAACATGCTCTTACAAGTTTTCATAGAATGAGAATATCACCAAGAGTAAAAATCTCGAAATACAGGAATTGATGAGCGGCACCCCATACCGTGCGCAAGAGTAGAACTCAGCACACCTTGTAAAAACCACCTGCTTTCAACAGGCTCTGACAAGTTTTCAAAGAGTGAGAATATGACGGATAGTCAAACTCTCGGAAACCAGGTAATTAATGGGACGCACTCCACAATGTGCGCACAAGTAGTACTCGTCACAGCTAGTAAGAACCATCTACTTTGAACATGCTCTAAAAAGTTTTTTAGAGTGAGTATATCACCAAGAGCCAAAATTTCTCAAAATAAGGAATTCATCTGAGATGCCTCAAACCGTGCGCACATCTAGTACTGATCACAGCTAGTGAAAACCACAAACTTTAAACACGCTCTCAATAGTCGTCACAGAGTGAGATTATGACGAAGAGTCAAAATCTCGGAAATCAGGAATTGATGGGACGCGCTCCACACCGCGCGCACAAGTGGTACTTGTCAGAGCTAGTAAGAGAACCATCTACTTTCAACATGCTCTCACTAGTTTTCAAAGACTGAGAATATCATCCACAGTAAAAATCTAGGACTACAGGAATTGATGACTGGTACCCCATACCGTGCGTCCAAGTACAACTGAGCACAGCTTGAAAAACCACCTCCTTTCAACATGCTCTCACCAGTTTTCAAATGGTGAGATTATGACCGAGAGTAAAAATCTCGTTAATCAGGAATTGATGGGGGCGGTCCACCCCGTGCGCACAAGAAATACTCGTCACAACTAGTAAGAACCATCTACTTTCAACATCTTCTTAAAAGTTTTCATGGAGTGAGAATATCACGCGGAGCCAAAATCTCTCAAATGAGAAATTGATGTGAGATGATTCACACCGGGCGCACAACTAGTACTGATCACAACGAGTGAAAACCACCAACTTTCAACATGCTCTTACAAGTTTTCAAAGAGTGAGATTATGACCGAGAGTCAAACTTTCGGTAATCAAGAATTTATGGGACGCACTCCACACCGTGCGCACAACTAGCACTCGTCGCAGCTACTAAGAACCATCTTCTTTCAACATGCTCTTACAAGTTTTCAAAGAGTGAGAATATCACCTAGAGCCAAAACCTCTGAAATTAGGAATTGATGTGAGATGCCTCACACCGTGCGCACAACAAGTATTGATCACAGCTCGCGAAAACCCACAACTTTCAACATGCTCTCACAAGTTTTCAACCGACAGTCAAAATCTGGGAAATCAGGAATTGACGAGACGCGCTCCACACCGTGCGCACAAGTAGAACTCGTCACAGCTGGTAAGAACCATCCACTTTCAACATGCTCTTACAAGTTTTCAAAGACTGAGAATATCACACAGAGTAAAAATCTCGGAGTAGAGGAATTGATGAGTGGCACCCCATACCGTGCGCACAAGTAGAACTGAGCACAACTTGTAAAAACCACCTGCTTTCAACATACTCTCTCAAGTTTTAAAAGAGTGAGATTACGACCGAGAGTCAAAATCTTGGAAATCAGGAATTAACGGGACGCGCTTTACACTATGCGCACAAGTAGTACTCGCCACAGCTAGTAAGAACCGTCTACTTTGAACATGCTCTAACAAGTTTTCAAAGGGTGAGAATATCACACAGAGTAAAAATCTCGGAGTAGAGGAATTGATGAGTGGCACCCCATACCGTGCGCACAAGTAGAACTGAGCACAACTTGTAAAAACCACCTGCTTTCAACATACTCTCTCAAGTTTTAAAAGAGTGAGATTATGACCGAAAGTCAAAATCTCGGAAATCAGGAATTAACGGGACGCGCTTTACACTATGCGCACAAGTAGTACTCGCCACAGCTAGCAAGAACCATCTACTTTCAACATGCTCTTCATAGAGTGAGATTATGACCGAGAGCCAAAATCTCTGTAATCAGGAATTGATCGGACGCGCACAACACCGTGCGCACTAGTAGCAGTCGTCACAGCTAGTAAGAACCATGTACTTTGAAGATACTGTTAAAATTTTTCACAGACAGAGAATATCACCCAGATTAAAAAACTCGGAATACAGGAATTGATGAGTGGCACCCTATACCGTGCGCACAAGTAGAAACTGAGCACAGCTTGTAAAAACCACCTGCTTTCAACCTGCTCTCACAAGTTTTCAAAGAGTGAGATTATGACCGAATGTCATAATCTTGGAAATCAGGAATTTATTGGACGCGCTCCACACCGTGCGCACAACTAGCACTCGTCAAAGCTAGTAAGAACCATCTTCTTTCAATATGCTCTTACAAGTTTTCAAAGACTGAGAATATCACCCAGAGCCAAAAATCTCGGAAATCAGGAATTGATGGGACGCGCTCCAATCCGTGCGCACAAGAAGTACTCGTCACAGCTAATGAGAACCATCTATTTTTATCATGCTCTTAGAAGTTTTCAAAGAATGAGAGTATCACCCAGACCCAAAATCTCTTAAATCAGGAATTGATGTGAGATGCCTCACACCGTCCGCACAACTAGTACTGATCGAAGCTAGTGAAAACCACCAAATTTCAACATGCTATCAGAAGTTTTCAAAGAGCGAGTTTATGACCGAGAGTCAAAATCTCGGTGATAAGGAATTGATGGGACGACCTTTAAACCGTGGACAGAAAAAGTACTTGAATCAGATAGTAAGAACCATCTACTTTCAACATGCGCTTACCAGTTTTAAAATACTGAGAATATCACCCAGAGTAAAAATCTCGGAAGACAGGAATTGATGAGTGGCACCGCATACCGTGCGCACAAGTTGAACTGAGCACAACTATTAAAACCACCTGCTTTGAACATGCTCTCCCCAGTTTTGAAAGCGTGAGATTATGACCTAGGGTCAAAATCTCGGAAATCAGGAATTTATGGGACGCGCTCCACACCGTGCGCACAACTAGCACTCGTCACGGCTAGTAAGAACCATCTTCTTTCAACATGCTCTTATAAGTTTTCAAAGAGTGAGAATATCACCCACAGACAAACTCTTAAATCAGGAATTGATATGAGACGCGTCACACCTTGCGCACAACTAGTATTGATGACAACTAGCGAAAACCAACAATTTTCAACATGCTCTCACAAGTTTTCAAAGAGTAAGATTATGAGAAGGATTCACAATCTCTGAAATCAGGAATTGAGTGGACGCGCTCCACACCGTGCGCACAAGTAGTACTACTCAAAGCTTGTAAGAACCATTTACTATAAACATGCTCTTAAAAGTTTTCAGAGTGAGATTATAACCCAGAGCCAAAATCTCTGAAAAGAGCAATTGATGTGAGATGCCTCTCACCGTGCGCACAATTAGTACTGATCACAGATAGTAAAACCCACCAACTTTCAAGATGCCTTTACAAGTTTTTATAGAGTGAGAATATCACCCATAGCCAAAATGTCTGAAATCGAGAATATATGTGAGATGCCTCACACCGTGCGCACAACTAGTACTGAGGCCAGCTAGTTAAAACCAACAACTTTCAACATCCTCTCGAAAGTTTTCAAAGAGTGAGATTATGACCGAGAGTCAAAATCTCGGAAATCAGGAATTGATGGGAGGCGCTCCACACCGTGCGCACAAGTAGAACTCGTCAAAGCTAGTAAGAACCATCTATTTCAACATGCTCTTACCAGTTTTCAAAGACTGAGAATATCACCTGGAGTAAATATCGCGGAATACAGGAATAGATGAGTGGCACCCCATACCGTGCGCAAAAGTTGAACTGAGCACCGCTTCAAAAAACAAAACTGCTTCCAAAATGCTCTCACAAGTTTTCAAAAGTGTGATTATCACCGAGAGTTAAGATGTCGGAAATCAGGAATTGATGGGACGCGCTCCACACCGTGCGCACAAGGAGTACTCGTCACAGCTAGTAAGAACACTCTACTTTCAACATGCTCTTACAACTTTTCAAAGACTGAGAGTATAACCCAGAGTAAAATCTCGGAATACAAGAAGTGATGAGTGGCACCCCATACCGTGCGTACAAGTACAAGTGAACACACCTTGTAAAAACCACCTGCTTTCAGCATGCTCTCACAAGTTTTCAAAGGGTGATATTATCACCGACAGTCAAAATCTTGTTAATCAGGAATTGATGGGGGGCGTTCCACACCGTGCGCACAAGAAGAACTCGTCACAGCTAGTAAGAACCATCTACTTTCCACATGCTTTTAAAACTGTTTTAAGACTTTAAATATCACCCAGAGAAAAAATCTCGGAATATTGGAATTCATGAGTGTGACCCCATACCGTGCGCACAAGAAGAACTTAGCACAGCTTTTTTTTTTATTTTTTAAAAATTTTTTAAACAATTTTTTAATTATTTTTTAATTTTTTAATTTTTTAAACAATTTTTTAATTTTTTAATTTTTTAAACAAAAACTAGTGAGCAGCACACAGCAAAAGATCTTGTCAATTTTTTAAATATTATCCGACCGGTTTCGTCTGATCAGACAGACTTCATCAGGGATTTAACAAGATTACAAATTGAACTACTTTTATACTAAACATTTACAGTATAAAGCACGTTCAGAGTAGGGTGTGAACAGCAAAAAAATACGCACAGGATACAACGTAAATCCTGCGTTACAAAATGTGCAATAGTTAATTTTGGGGGTCACGATTTAACGTTAAATCGTGACCCCCAAAAAGTATTTATTTACATAGATGTGGTAACGTGTTAGTAGCTTTATAACTAACGATAGTACTAAGGTTAGGTAAATGCTTAAGAATAACTTTCTTGATTCCAATATGACTGCAATTAAAGGACGTTTTGAACACCACCCGTCTATGCGTAAGTACTCTTACAGGCTTAGAAAACCATTTCTTCCTGTTTCGATAGCGAATCTCCCTGAAAATGGGTAGTAAAAACTTAGCAGGATAACCCCTAAGGCGTAGGCGCTTCCAAAAAAAGTAGCCGTGTCTCATTGAATGAGTAAAACCTGGAGCTATTTCTGGCGTAGCGCATAAGTTCGCCCTTAATAAAAGCTTTTTTATTGCTGGTGGGGTGAAATGATTCAAAAGGTATGTACAAATACTTGTTAAGTGGTTTCTGAAAAGTAGAGTATTGCAGCGTTGGATAAGAAGAATCCTTGAAAAGAAGCAAATCTAGAAAAGAAATCTTAGAATCGCTAATTTCGTACGTTATCCTAATTCGTTCATCCTTAGTATTTATACCACTCAGAAATTCTGAAAGGATTTCCCGCGTCCCATCCCAGATGACAAATATATCATCAATAAATCGCTTGTAAAGAGTAAGATGTTGAGCATACAACTCTATAATGTCCCTTTCGTGATAATACATAAATGCATTTGCCGCTGTAACAGCAAAGGGAGTGCCCATAGCGATTCCGTGTATTTGATGGTATATGTCACAGCTAAATTCTGATTTAAGGAAATTATTCTCAAAGACTAATCTAGTTAACTGAATCAACAGAGGAGTTTGCGTAACCTTACCCTCGCGGAGCAAGAGGTCAAGAGCAATAATAGCCTTCTTAGTGTCAATGTTCGAGTAAAGTGATGACACATCCGCCGTGACAAGAAGGCAATTTGCGGGTAGCTTAATCCCCTCTAGACGTTGGATCAGTTCACCAGAGTCACGTAACACCGTAGGCATGGTTATAGAAGGTTTAACTAACTCGTCTATAAGAATACTAATAGGCCTGGTGATGTAAGAGTGAGAAGCTGCGATAGGCCTTCCAGCTATAGGTGACTTGTGAATCTTAGGAATAATGTAGAACTTAGCGGGATCGAGACTCCTAGGATTGTCATCAAAACTACGAAGAAATTTGTGAGAATTTGGAGGTAGAAAGCTAGAGTAACTCTTAACAAGTTTTTCCCTTGTCTCGATTACCTTTTGACGTCTGAATGTCCAGTCATCTTTGGTGACTTTAACATACGACTTAGTGTCATTTAGGTGATTTAGAGTTTCTTGTTCTACCCATTCTGTGGAAATGAGAGCAGGTCCAAGGTTTTTGTCCGTTGCTAGGACGCGAACCGTAGTATCTTCCTTGATCTCACGCAATCCACTCCGTTCATCAGACGACAGATTATTGCGCCAGCCTGGTTTATTCTGATGAAAGTTCTCCAGTAAGTCTTTAGGTACAGGTACAAAATGTGCAATAGTTAATTTTGGGGGTCACGATTTAACGTTAAATCGTGACCCCCAAAATTAACTATTGCACATTTTGTAACGCAGGATTTACGTTGTATCCTGTGCGTATTTGTTTGTGGGTGTTTTTTGCTGTTCACACCCTACTCTGAACGTGCTTTATACTGTAAATGTTTAGTATAAAAGTAGTTCAATTTGTAATCTTGTTAAATCCCTGATGAAGTCTGTCTGATCAGGCGAAAACGGTCGGATAATATTAAAAAAAATTACAAGATCTCTTGCTGTGTGCTGCTCACTAGTTTTTGTTTTAAAAATTATTTAAAAACTTCAAAAATTCAACAAGTATTGATCACAGCTCCCGAAAACAAACAACTTTCAACATGCTCTTACAAGTTTTCAAAGAGTGAGATTGTGACCGACGGTCAAAATCTGGGAAATAAGGAATTGACGAGACGCGCTCCACACCGTGCGAACAAGTAGAACTCGTCACAGCTAGTAAGAACCATCTACTTTGAACATGCTCTAACAAGTTTTCAAAGAGTGAAAATATCACCCGGAGCCAAATCTCTCAAAATCAGCAATTGATGTTAGATGTCTCACCCCGTTCCCAAAACAAGTAGTGATCACAGCTAGTAAAAACCAACAACTTTCAAGATGCTCTCAAAAGTTTTCAAAGATTGAGATTATCACCGAGAGTCAAAATCTCGGAAATCAGGAATTGATGGGACGCGCTCCACACCGTCCGCACAAGTAGGACTCGTCCAACCTAGTAAGAACCTTCTTCTTTCAACATTCACTTACACGTTTTCAAGGAGTGAGAATATCACCAACAGCCAAAATCTCTGAAATCAGGAATTGATGTGAGATGCCTCTCACCGTGCGCACAACTAGTACTTATCACAGATAGTAAGAGCCACCAACTTTCAAAATGCTCTCACAAGTTTTGAAAGGGTGAGATTAGGACCGACAATCAAAATCTCGGAAATAAGTAATTGATGGGACGCACTCCACACCGTGCGCAGAAGTAGTACTCGTAACACCTAGTAAAAACCTTCTACTTTCAAATGCTCTTACAAGTTTTCAAAGACTGAGAATATCACCCAGAGTAAAAATCTCAGAATACAGTAATTGATGAGTGGCACCCCATACCGTGCGCAGAAGTAGAACCGAGCACACCTTGAAAAACCACCTGCCTTAAAACATCGTCTCACAAGTTTTCAAAGAGTGAGATTATGACCGAGAGTCAAAATCTCGCAAATCAGGAATTGCTGAGACGCGCTATGCGCCGTGCGCACAAATCGTATTTGACACAGCTAGTAAGAACCGTCTACTTTCAACATGCTCTTACAAGTTTTCAAAGAGTGAAAATATCACCCCGAGCCAAATCTTTGAAAGCAGCAAATAATGTGAGGTGCCTCTCACCGTCCGCACACCAAGTACTAAACACAGCTAGTCAAAACCAACTACTTTCAACATGCTCTCACAAGTTTTTAAAGAGTGACATTATGACCGAGAATCAAACTCTCGGAAATAAGGAATTGATGGGACGCGCTCCACACCGAGCGCACAGGTGGTCCTCTTCACAGCTAGTAAGAACGAGCTACTTTCAACATGCTCTTACAAGTGTTTAAAGAGTGATAATGTCACCCAGAGTAAAAACCTCGGAATACAGGAATTGATGAGTGGCACCCCATACCGAGCGCACAAGTAGAACTGAGCGCAGCTTGAAAAACCACCTGCCTTCAAGATGCTCTCCCAAGTTTTAAAAGAGTGAGATTATAACCGAGAGGCAAAATCTCGCAAATCAGGAATTGATGGGACGCGCAGTGCGCCGTGCGGACAAGTAGTATTTGACACAGCTAGTAAGAACCATCTACTTTCAACATGGTCTTACAAGTTTTCAAAGAGTGAGAATATCAACCAGAGAAAAAATCTATGAAATCACGAATTAATCTGAGATGCCTCACACCATACGCACAGCTAGAACTGATCACAGCTAGTTAAGACGACAAACTTTCAACACACTCTCTATAGTTTTCACAGAGTGAGATTATAAACGAGAGTCAAAATCTCGGAAATCAGGAATTGATGGGACGCACTCCACACCGTGCGCACAAGTAGTACTCCTGAAAGGTAGTAAGAACCATCTACTTTCAACATGCTCTCACTAGTTTTCAAAGACTGACAATATCACCCAGATTAAAAATCTAGGAAGAAAGGAATTGATGAGTTGCACCCCATACCGTGCGCACAAGTAGAACTGAGCACACCTGCCTTCAACATGCTCTCAGAAGATTTCAAAGGGTGAGATAAGGACCGAGAATAAAAATCTCTGAAATAATGAATTGATGGGACGCACTCCACACCGTGCGCAGAAGTAGTACTCGTCACACCTGGTAAGAACCATCTACTTTCAAAATGCTCTTACAAGTTTTCAAAGACTGAGAATATCTCCCAGAGTAAAAATCTCAGAATACAGTAATTGATGAGTGGCACCCCATACTGTGCGCAGAAGTAGAACTCAGCACAGCTTGAAAAACCAAATGCCTTCGATATGCTCTCACAAGTTTTCAAAGAGTGAGATTATGACTGAGAGTCAAAATCTCGCAAATCAGGAATTGATGGAACGCGCTCTACGCCGTGCGCACAAGTAGCACTTGAGAGAGCTAGTATTAACAACCATGTACTTTCAACAATCTGTTACAAGTCTTAAAAGAGTGAGAATATAACCAATAGCCAAAAGGTCTGAAATCGGGAATGGATGTGACATGCCTCTCACCGTGCGCACAAGTAGTACTGATCACAGCTACCGAAAACCACCAACTTTCAACATGCTCTCACAAGTTTTAAAAGAGTGAGATTATGAACGGAAGTCAAAATGTGGAGAATCAGGAATTTATGGGAAGCACTTGACACCGTGTGCACAAGTAGAACTCGTCACAGCTAGTAAGAACAATCTACTTTCAACATGCTCTTACAAGTTTTCAAAAAGTGAGAATATCACCCATAACCAAAATGTCTGAAATCGGGAATTGATGTGAGATGCCTCTCACCGTGCGCACAGCTAGTAGTGAACACAGCTAGTTAAAACCGAGAACTTTCAACATGCTCTCACAAGTTTTCAAAGAGTGAGATTATGACCGAGAGTCAAAATCTCGGAAATCAGGAATTGATGGGACGCGCTACACACCGTGCGCACAAGTAGTACTCGTGACAGCTAGTAAGAACCATCATCTTTCAACATGCTTTCACTAGTTTTAAAAGACTGAGATTATCACCCAGAGTAAAAATCGAGGAATACAGGAATTGATGACTGGCACCCCATACCGTGCGCACAAGTACAACTGAGCACAGCTCGAAAAACCAGCTGCTTTCAACTTGCTCTCACAAGGTTTCAAAGGTTGAGATTATGACCGAGAGTCAAAATCTCGTTTATCAGGAATTCATGGGGGGCGTTCCAGACCGTGCGCACAAGAAGTACTCGTCTAAGCTAGTAAGAACCATCTACTTTCAACATCCTCTTACAAGTTTTGATGGCGTGAGAATATCACCGGGAGCCAAAATCTCTTAAATCAGGAATTGATGTGAGATGCTTCACACCGTGCGCACAACTAGTACTGATCACAGCAAGTGAAAACCACCAACTTTCAACACACTCTCACAAGTTTTCATAGAGTGACATTATGACCGATAGTCAAAATCTCGTTAATCAGGAATTTATGGGACGCGCTCCACACCATGCGCACAAGTAGTACTCGTCACAGCTAGTAAGATCCATCTACTTTCAACATAATCTTAGAAGTGAGAATATCACCCACAGATAAAATCTCTGAAATCAGGAATTGATATGAGATATCACTCACCGTCCGCACAACTATTACTGATCAATGCTAGTTAAAACCAACAACTTTCAACGTGCTCTCAAAAATTTTCAATGCGTGAGATTATGACCGAGGGTCCAAATCTCGGAAATCAGGAATTTATGGGACGCGCTCCACACCGTGCGCACAAGTAGTACTCGTCACAGCTAGTAAGATCCATCAACTTTCAACATCCTCTTACAAGGTTTCAAGGAGTGAGTGAGTTTATCACCCAGAGCAAAAATCTCTGAAATCAGGAATTGATGTGAGATGCCTCTCACCGTGCGCGAAACTAGTAGTGACCACCGATAGTAAAAGCCACCAACTTTCAGCATGCTCTCACAAGTTTTCAAAGGGTGAGATTAGGACCGAGAATCCAAATCTCGGAAATAAGGAATTGACGGGACGCGCTCCACACCGTGCGAAGAAGTAGTACTCGTGAAACCTAGTAAGAACCTTCTACTTTCAAAATACTCTTACAAGTTTTCAAATACTGAGAATATCACCCAGAGTAGAAATCTCAGAATACAGTAATTGATGAGTGGCACCCCACACCGTGCGAAGAAGTAGAACTGAGCACAGCTTGAAAAACCACCTGCCTTCAACATGCTCTCACAAGTTTTCAAAGAGTGATATTATGACCGAGAGTCAAAATCTCGGAAATCAGGAATTGATGGGACCCGCTCCACACCGTGCGCACTAGTAGTACTTGAAACAGCTAATAAGGACCATCTACTTTCAACATGCTCTTACAAGTTTTCAAAGAGTGAAAATATCACCGGGAGCAAAAATCTCTGAAAGCAGCAATTGATGTGAGATGCCTCTCACCGTGCGCACAACAAGTACTGAACACAGCTAGTGAAAACCAACAACTTTCAACATGCGCTCACAAGTTTTGAAAGGGTGAGATTAGGACCGATAATCAAAATCTCGGAAATAAGTAATTGATGGGACGCACTCCACACCGTGCGCAGAAGTAGCACTCGTGACACCTAGTAAAAACCTTCTACTTTCAAAATGCTCTTACAAGTTTTCAAAGACTGAGAATATCACCCAGAGTAAAAATCTCAGAATACAGTAATTGATGAGTGGCACCCCATACCGTGCGCCGAAGTAGAACCGAGCACACCTTGAAAAACCACCTGCCTTAAAACATCGTCTCACAAGTTTTCAAAGAGTGAGATTATGACCGAGAGGCAAAATCTCGCAAATCAGGAATTGATGGGACGCGCTCTGCGCCGTGCGCCCAAATAGTATTTGACACAGCTAGTAAGAACCATCTACTTTCAACAAGCTCTTACAAGTTTTCAAGGAGTGAAAATATCACCCGGAGCCAAATCTCTGAAAGCAGCAAATAATGTGAGGTGCATCTCACCGTCCGCACACCAAGTACTGAACACAGCTAGTCAAAACCAACAACTTTCAACATGCTCTCACAAGTTTTTAAAGAGTGAGATTATGACCGAGAATCAAACTCTCGGAAATAAGGAATTGATTGGGCGAGCTCCACACCGAGCGCACAGGTGGTCCTCTACACAGCTAGTAAGAACCAGCTACTTTCAACATGCTCTTACAAGTTTTTAAAGAGTGATAATGTCACCCAGAGTAAAAATCTCGGAATACAGGGATTGATGAGCGGCACCCAATACGGAGCGCACAAGTAGAACTGAGCGCAGCTTGAAAAACCACCTGCCTTCAAGATGCTCTCCCAAGTTTTAAAAGAGTGAGATTATAACCGAGAGGCAAAATCTCGCAAATCAGGAATTGATGGGACGCGCCCTGCGCCGTGCGGACAAGTAGTATTTGACACAGCTAGTAAGAACCATCTACTTTCAACTTGGTCTTACAAGTTTTCAAAGAGTGAGAATATCAACCAGAGAAAAAATCTATGAAATCACGAATTAATCTGAGATGCCTCACACCATGCGCACAGCTAGAACTGATCACAGCTAGTTAAGACGACAAACTTTCAACACACTCTCTATAGTTTTCACAGAGTGGATTATAAACGAGAGTCACAATCTCGGAAATCAGGAATTGATGGGACGCATTCCACACCGTGCGCACAAGTAGTACTCCTGACAGCTAGTAAGAACCATCTACTTTCAACATGCTCTCACTAGTTTTCAAAGACTGACAATATCACCCAGATTAAAAATCTAGGAAGAAAGGAATTGATGAGTTGCACCCCATACCGTGCGCACAAGTAGAACTGAGCACACTTGCCTTCAACATGCTCTCAGAAGTTTTCAAAGGGTGAGATAAGGACCGAGAATAAAAATCTCTGAAATAATGAATTGATGGGACGCACTCCACACCGTGCGCAGAAGTAGTACTCGTCACACCTGGTAAGAACCATCTACTTTCAAAATGCTCTTACAAGTTTTCAAAGACTGAGAATATCTCCCAGAGTAAAAATCTCAGAATACAGTAATTGATGAGTGGCACCCCATACTGTGCGCAGAAGTAGAACTGAGCACAGCTTGAAAAACCAAATGCCTTCGATATGCTCTCACAAGTTTTCAAAGAGTGAGATTATGACTGAGAGTCAAAATCTCGCAAATCAGGAATTGATGACGCGCTCTACGCCGTGCGCACAAGTAGCACTTGAGAGAGCTAGTATTAACAACCATCTTTTAACAATCTGTTACAAGTCTTAAAAGAGTGAGAATATAACCAATAGCCAAAAGGTCTGAAATCGGGAATGGATGTGACATGCCTCTCACCGTGCGCACAAGTAGTACTGATCACAGCTACCGAAAACCACCAACTTTCAACATGCTCTCACAAGTTTTAAAAGAGTGAGATTATGAACGGAAGTCAAAATGTGGAGAATCAGGAATTTATGGGAAGCACTTGACACCGTGTGCACAAGTAGAACTCGTCACAGCTAGTAAGAACAATCTACTTTCAACATGCTCTTACAAGTTTTCAAAGAGTGAGAATATCACCCATAACCAAAATGTCTGAAATCGGGAATTGATGTGAGATGCCTCTCACCGTGCGCACAGCTAGTAGTGAACACAGCTAGTTAAAACCGAGAACTTTCAACATGCTCTCACAAGTTTTCAAAGAGTGAGATTATGACCGAGAGTCAAAATCTCGGAAATCAGGAATTGATGGGACGCGCTACACACCGTGCGCACAAGTAGTACTCGTGACAGCTAGTAAGAACCATCATCTTTCAACATGCTCTCACTAGTTTTCAAAGACTGAGATTATCACCCAGAGTAAAAATCGAGGAATACAGGAATTGATGACTGCACCCCATACCGTGCGCACAAGTACAACTGAGCACAGCTCGAAAAACCAGCTGCTTTCAACTTGCTCTCACAAGGTTTCAAAGGTTGAGATTATGACCGATAGTCAAAATCTCGGAAATCAGGAATTGATGGGACGCGCTCCACACCGTGCGCACTAGTAGTACTTGAAACAGCTAGTCAGGACCATCTACTTTCAACATGCTCTTACAAGTTTTCAAAGAGTGAAAATATCACCTGGAGCAAAAATCTCTGAAAGCAGCAATTGATGTGAGATGCCTCTCACCGTGCGCACAACAAGTACTGAACACAGCTAGTGAAAACCAACAACTTCCAACATGCGCTCACAAGTTTTGAAAGGGTGAGATTAGGACCGATAATCAAAATCTCGGAAATAAGTAATTAATGGGACGCACTCCACACCGTGCGCAGAAGTAGCACTCGTGACACCTAGTAAAAACCTTCTACTTTCAAAATGCTCTTACAAGTTTTCAAAGACTGAGAATATCACCCAGAGTAAAGATCTCAGAATACAGTAATTGATGAGTGGCACCCCACATCGTGCGCAGAAGTAGAACCGAGCACACCTTGAAAAACCACCTGCCTTAAAACATCGTCTCACAAGTTTTCAAAGAGTGAGATTATGACCGAGAGTCAAAATCTCGCAAATCAGGAATTGATGGGACGCGCTCTGCGCCGTGCGCCCAAATAGTATTTGACACAGCTAGTAAGAACCATCTACTTTCAACATGCTCTTACAAGTTTTCAAGGAGTGAAAATATCACCCGGAGCCAAATCTCTGAAAGCAGCAAATAATGTGAGGTGCCTCTCACCGTCCGCACACCAAGTACTGAACACAGCTAGTCAAAACCAACAACTTTCAACATGCTCTCACAAGTTTTTAAAGAGTGAGATTATGACCGAGAATCAAACTCTCGGAAATAAGGAATTGATGGGACGCGCTCCACACCGAATGCACAGGTGGTCCTCTTCACAGCTAGTAAGAACCAGCTACTTTCAACATGCTCTTACAAGTGTTTAAAGAGTGATAATTTCACCCAGAGTAAAAATCTCGGAATACAGGAATTGATGAGTGGCACCCCATACCGAGCGCACAAGTAGAACTGAGCGCAGCTTGAAAAACCACCTGCCTTCAAGATGCTCTCCAAGTTTTCAAAGAGTGAGATTATAACCGAGAGGCAAAATCTCGCAAATCAGGAATTGATGGGACGCCCTCTGCGCCGTGCGGACAAGTAGTATTTGACACAGCTAGTAAGAACCATCTACTTTCAACATGCTCTCACTAGTTTTCAAAGACTGACAATATCACCCAGATTAAAAATCTAGGAAGAAAGGAATTGATGAGTTGCACCCCATACCGTGCGCAAGAGTAGAACTGAGCACACCTGCCTTCAACATGCTCTCAGAAGATTTCAAAGGGTGAGATAAGGACCGAGAATAAAAATCTCTGAAATAATGAATTGATGGGACGCACTCCATACCGTGCGCAGAAGTAGTACTCGTCACACCTGGTTAGAACCATCTACTTTCAAAATGCTCTTACAAGTTTTCAAAGACTGAGAATATCTCCCAGAGTAAAAATCTCAGAATACAGTAATTGATGAGTGGCACCCCATACTGTGCGCAGAAGTAGAACTGAGCACAGCTTGAAAAACCAAATGCCTTCGATATGCTCTCACAAGTTTTCAAAGAGTGAGATTATGACTGAGAGTCAAAATCTCGCAAATCAGGAATTGATGGGACGCGCTCTACGCCGTGCGCACAAGTAGCACTTGAGAGAGCTAGTATTAACAACCATCTACTTTCAACAATCTGTTACAAGTCTTAAAAGACTGAGAATATAACCCATAGCCAAAAGGTCTGAAATCGGGAATGGATGTGACATGCCTCTCACCGTGCGCACAAGTAGTACTGATCACAGCTACCGAAAACCACCAACTTTCAACATGCTCTCACAAGTTTTAAAAGAGTGAGATTATGATCGGAAGTCAAAATGTGGAGAATCAGGAATTTATGGGAAGCACTTGAAACCGTGTGCACAAGTAGAACTCGTCACAGCTAGTAAGAACAATCTACTTTCAACATGCTCTTACAAGTTTCAAAGAGTGAGAATATCACCCATAACCAAAATGTCTGAAATCGGGAATTGATGTGAGATGCCTCTCACCGTGCGCACAGCTAGTAGTGAACACAGCTAGTTAAAACCGAGAACTTTCAACATGCTCTCACAAGTTTGCAAAGAGTGAGATTATGACCGAGAGTCAAAATCTCGGAAATCAGGAATTGATGGGACGCGCTACACACCGTGCGCACAAGTAGT
Organism: Pachyseris speciosa; assembly: GCA_016490735.1. NCBI lineage: Eukaryota > Metazoa > Cnidaria > Anthozoa > Scleractinia > Pachyseridae > Pachyseris > Pachyseris speciosa. The sequence goes on along the minus strand of JAEMWC010001953.1, from coordinate 8,230 downwards.
ACTCGTGACAGCTAGTAAGAACCATCATCTTTCAACATGCTCTCACTAGTTTTAAAAGACTGAGATTATCACCCAGAGTAAAAATCGAGGAATACAGGAATTGATGACTGGCACCCCATACCGTGCGCACAAGTACAACTGAGCACAGCTCGAAAAACAGGCTGCTTTCAACTTGCTCTCACAAGGTTTCAAAGGTTGAGATTATGACCGAGAGTCAAAATCTCGTTAATCAGGAATTCATGGGGGCGTTCCAGACCGTGCGCACAAGAAGTACTCGTCAAAGCTAGTAAGAACCATCTACTTTCAACACCCTCTTACAAGTTTTGATGGCGTGAGAATATCACCGGGAGCCAAAATCTCTTAAATCAGAAATTGATGTGAGATGCTTCACACCGTCCGCACAACTAGTACTGATCACAGCAAGTGAAAACCACCAACTTCCAACATACTCTCACAAGTTTTCATAGAGTGACATTATGACCGAGAGGCAAAATCTCGGTAATCAGGAATTTATGGGACGCGCTCCACACCATGCGCACAAGTAGTACACGTCACAGCTAGTAAGATCCATCAACTTTCAACATGCTCTTACAAGGTTTCAAGGAGTGAGTGACCTTATCACCCCGAGCCAAAATCTCTGAAATAAGGAATTGATTTGAGATGCCTCTCACCGTGCGCGCAACTAGTAGTGACCACAGATAGTAAAAGCCGCCAACTTTCAGCATGCTCTCACAAGTTTTCAAAGGGTGAGATTAGGACCGAGAATTCAAATCTCGGAAATAAGGAATTGACGGGACACGCCCCACACCGTGCGCACAAGTAGTACTCGTCACAGCTAGAAGAACCATCTACTTTCAACATGGTCTTACAAGCTTTCAAAGACTGAGAATATCACCCAGAGTAAAAATTTCGCAATACAGGAAATTATGAGTGGCACCCCATACCATGCGCACAAGTAGAACAGAGCACAGCTCTTAAAAACCACTTCCTTTCAACTTGCTCTCACAAGTTTTCAAAGAGTGAGAATATGACCGTGGGTCAAAATCTCGGAAAAAGGAATTGATGGGACGCGCTCCACACCGTGCGGACAAGTAGTACTCGTCACAGCTAGTAAGAACCATGAACTTTAAAGGCGTCTTACAAGCTTTCAAAGACTGAGAATATAACCCAGACTTAAAATCCCTTAAAATAAGGAATTGATGTGAGATTTCTCACATCGTTCCAACAACTAGAACTGATCACAGTTAGTGAAAACCAACAACTTTCAAGATCCTCTCACAAGTTTTCAAACATTGAGATTATCACCGAGAGTCAAAATCTCGGAAATCAGGAATTGATGGGACGCTCTCCACACCGTACGCCTAAGTAGTACTCGTCACAGCTAGTAAGAGCCATCAACTTTCAACATGCTCTTACAAGGTTTCAAGGTTTTATATCACCCAGAGCAAAAATCTCTGAAATCAGGAATTGATGTGAGATGCCTCTCACCGTGCGCACAACTAGTACTGATCACAGATAGTAAAAGCCACCAACTTTCAAAATGCTCTCACAAGTTTTCAAAGGGTGAGAGTAGGACCGAAAATCACAATCTCGGAAAAAAAGGAATTGATGGAACGATTCCACACCGTTCGCACTAGTAGTACTCGTCACAAATAGTAAGAACCATCAACTTTCAACATCCTCTTACAAGCTTTCAAAGACTGAGAATATCACCCAGAGCCAAAATCTCTCAAAATAAGGAATTGATGTGAGATTTCTCACACCGTTCCCACAACTAGTACTGAACCCAGTTAGTTAAAACCAACAACTTTCAACATGCTCTCACAAGTTTTCAAAGAGTGAGATTCTGACCGAGAGTTTAAATCTCGGAAATCAGGAATTGCCGGGACGCGCTCCACACCGTGCGCACAAGTAGAACTCGTGAAAGCTAGTAAGAACCGTCTACTTTCAACACGGTCTTACAAGTTTTCAAAGACTGGGAATATCACCCATAGTAAATATCTCGAAATAAAGGAATTGATGATTGGCACCCCTTAACGTGCGCAAAAGTAGAACTGAGCACAGCTTCTAGAAACAACCTGCTTCCAACATGCTCTCACAAGTTTTCAAAGAGTGTGGTTATGACCGAGAGTCAAGATCTCGGAAATCAGGAATTGATGGGACGCGCTCCACACCGTGCGCACAAGAAGTACTCGTCACACCTGGTAAGAACACTCTACTTTCAACATGCTCTTACAAGTTTTATAAGACTGAGAATTTAACCCAGGGTAAAAATCTCGGAATAAAGAAAATGATGAGGGGCATCCCATACCGTGCGGACAAGTAGAAGTCAGAACACCTTGTAAAAACCACCTCCTTTCAGCATGCTCTCACAAGTTTTCAAAGAGTGAGATTATGACCAAGATTCAAAATCTCGGAAATCAGGAATTAATGGGACACGCTCCACACCGTGCGAACAAGCAGTACGCGTCATAGCTAGTAAGAACCATCTACTTTCAACATGCTCTTACAAGTTTTCAAAGAGTGAGAATATCACCCAGAGCCAAAATCTCTGAAATCAGGAATTAATGTGAGACGCCTCACACCATGCGCACAACTAGTACTGATCACGGCTAGTGTTAACCACCAGCCTTCAGCATGCTCTCACAAGTTTACAAAGAGTGGATGAGGACCTTGTGTCAAAATCTCGTATATCAGGAATTGATGGGACGCGCTCTCCACAGTGCACACAAGTGGTACTTGTCAGAGCTAGTAAGAGAACCATCTACTTTCAACATGCTCTTAAAAGTTTTCAAAGACTGAGAATATCACCCCGAATAAAAATCTCGGAATACAGGAATTGACTAGTGGCACCCCATACAGTGCGCAAGTGTAGAACTGAGCACAGCTTGTAGAAACCAGCTGCTTTGAACATGCTGTCACAAGTTTTCAAAGAGTGAGATTATGACCGAGAGTCAAAATCTCGGAAATCAGGAATTGATGGGAGGCGCTTCACACACTGCGCAGAAGTAGCACTCGTCACAGCTAGGAAGAACCATCAACTTTCAACATGCTCTTACAAGTTTTGAATGATTGAGAATATCACCCAGAGCTAAAATCTCTCGTATCAGGAATTCATGTGAGATGCCTCTCACCATGCGCACAACTAGAACTGATCACAACTAGTAAAAACAACCAACTTTCAACATGCTCTCACAAGTTTTAAAAGAGTGAGATTTAGGACCGGGAGTCAAATTCTCGGAAATCAGGAATTGATGGAACGCGCTGCACACCGTGCGCACAAGTAGTACTTGGCAGAGCTAGTAAGTGAACCATCTACTTTCAACATGCTCTTAAAAATGTTCAAGACTGAAAATATCAGCATGAGTACGAATCTCAGAATATTGGAATTGATGAGTGGCACCCCATACCGCACGCACAAGTAGAACTTAGCACAGCTTCAAAAACCGGCTGCTTTCAACATGGTCCCACAAGTTTTCAAAGGGTGATATTATGACCGACAGTCAAAATCTTGTTAATCAGGAATTGATGGGGGGCGTTCCACACCGTGCGCACAAGAAGAACTCGTCACAGCTAGTAAGAACCATCTACTTTCCACATGATTTTAAAACTATTCAAAGACTGAAAATATCACACAGAGAAAAAATCTCGGAATATTGGAATTCATGAGTGTCACCCCATACCGTGCGCACAAGAAGAACTTAGCACAGCTTAAAAAACCGGTTGCTTTCAACATGCTCTCACAAGTTTTCAAAGAGTGAGATTATAACCTAGAATCAAAATCTCACAAATCAGGAATTGAAGGGACGTGCTCCACACCGTGCGCACAAGGAGTAGTAGTCACCCCTGGTAACAAGACTCTACTTTCAACATGCTCTTACAAGTTTTCAAACACTGAGAATTTAACCCAGAGTAAAAATCTTGGAATAAAGAAATTGATGAGTGGCATCCATACCGTGCGCACAAGTAGAAGGCAGAACACCTTGTAAAAACCACCTCCTTTCAGCATGCTCTCACAAGTTTTCAAAGAGTGAGATTATGACCGAGAGTCAAAATCTCGGAAATCAGGAATTAATGGGACGCGCTCCACACCGTGCGAACAAGCAGTACGCGTCATAGCTAGTAAGAACCATCTACTTTCAACATGCTCTTACAAGTTTTCAAAGAGTGAGAATATCACCCAGAGCCAAAACTCTCTGAAATCAGGAATTAATGTGAGACGCCTCACACCATGCGTAAAACTAGTACAGATCACAGCTAGTGATAACCACCAGCCTTCAGTATGCTCTCACAAGTTTTCAAAGAGTGGATGAGGACCGAGAGTCAAAATCTCGTATATCAGGAATTGATGGGACGCGCTCCCCACCGTGCACACAAGTGATACTTGTCAGAGCTAGTAAGAGAACCATCTACTTTCAACATGCTCTTAAAAGTTTTCAAAGACAGAGAATATCACCCAGAGTAAAAATCTCGAATACAGGAATTGACTATTGTCACCCCATACAGTGCGCACAAGTAGAACTGAGCACAGCTTGTAAAAACCAGCTGCTTGAACATGCTGTCACAAGTTTCCAAAGAGTGAGATTATGACCGAGAGTCAAAATCTCGGAAATCAGGAATTGATGAGGGCGCTTCACACATTGCGCACAAGTAGCACTCGTCATGCTCTTACAAGTTTTGAATGATGAGAATATCACCCAGGAATTGATGTTGAGATGCCTCTCACCATGCGCACAACTAGAACTGATCACAACTAGTAAAAACAACCAACTTTCAACAAGCTCTCACAAGTTTTAAGAGAGTGAGATTTAGGACCGGGATTTCAAATTCTCGGAAATCAGGAATTGATGGAACGCGCTGCACACCGTGCGCAAAAGTAGTACTTGTCAGAGCTAGTAAGTGAACCATCTACTTTCAACATGCTCTTAAAAATGTTCAAAGACTGAAAATATCAGCAAGAATACGAATCTCGGAATATTGGAATTGATGAGTTGAACCCCATACCGCCCGCCACAAGTAGAACTTAGCACAGCTTCAAAAACCGGCTGCTTTCAATATGGTGTCACAGTTTTCAAAGGGTGATTAATGACGACAGTCAAAATCTTGTTAATCAGGAATTGATGGGGAGCGTTCCACACCGTGCGCACAAGAAGAACTCGTCACAGCTAGTAAAAACCATCTACTTCCACATGCTTTTAAAACTGTTCAAAGAGTAAAAATATCACACAGAGAAAAAATCTCGGAATATTGGAATTCATGAGTGTCACCCCATACCGTGCGCACAAGAAGAACTTAGCACATTCCAAAACGCTTGCTTTTCAACCTGCTCTCTCAGTTTTCAAAGAGTGAGATTATACCTAGAATCAAAATCTCGGAAATCAGGAATTTATGGGACGTGCTCCACACACGTGCGCACAGTAGTACTCGTCACAGCGAGTTAAATCTCGGAATACAGGAATTAATGAGTGGCACCCCATACGTGCGTACAAGTAGAAGTGAACACATCTTTAAAATCCACCTGCTTTCAGCATGCTCTCACAAGTTTTCAAAGAGTGAGATTATGACAGAATGTCATAATCTTGGAAATCAGGAATTGATGGGACGCGCTCCACACCGTGCGCAAGTAGTACTCGTCAACCTATTGAGAACCATTTATTTTTATCATGCTCTTAGAAGTTTTCAAAGAGTGAGAGTATCACCCAGACCCAAAATCTCTTAAATCAGGAATTGATGTGAGATGCCTCACCTTTGCGCACAACTAGTACTGATCGAAGCTCGTGAAAACCACCAAATTTCTACATGCTATTAGAAGTTTTCAAAGAGCGAGTTTATGACCGAGAGTCAAAATCTCGGAAATAAGGAATTGATGGGACGAGCTTCAAACCGTGGACACAAATAGTACTTGAATCAGATAGTAAGAACCATGTACTTTTCAACATGCGCATACAAGTTTTAAATGACTGAGAATATCACCAGAATAAAAATCTCGGAAGCAGGAATTGATGAGTGGCACCCCAACCGTGCGCACAAGTGGACTGAGCACAAACTATTAAAAACCACCTGTTTCAACATGCTCTCACAAGTTTTAAAAAGCGTGAGATTATGACCGAGGAGTCAAAATCTCGGAAATCAGGAATTTATGGGAGCGCCTCCACACCGTGCGCACACCTAGAACTCGTCACAGCTAGTAAGAACCATCTTCTTTCAACATGTTTCTATAAGTTTTCAAAGAGTGAGAATATCACCCACAGCCAAAATCTCTTAAATCAGGAATTGATATTGACATGCCTCACACCTTGCGCACAACTAGTATTGATGACAACTAGCGAAAACAAACAAATTTTCAACATGCTCTCACACGTTTTCAAAGAGTGACATTATGACCAAGATGAAAATCGCTGAAATCAGGAATTGATGGAGCGCGCCCACTTACCACGCGTACCACAAGTAGTACTACTCAAAGCTAGTAAGAACCATCTACTTCAAACATGCTCTTACAAGTTTTCAAAGAGTGAGATATCAGCCAGAGCCAACATCTCTGAAAGCAGCAATTGATGTGAGATGCCTCTCAACGTGCGCACTACTAGTACTGATCACAGATAGTAAAACAAACCAACTTTCAAACATGTTTACAAGTTTTTATAGAGGTGAGAATTTCACCTATTGGCAAAATGTCTGAAATCGAGAATATATGTGAGATGACTCACACGGTGCGCACAACTAGTACTGAACCAAGCTAGTTAAAAACCAACAACTTTTAACATGCTCTCACAAGTTTTCAAAGAGTGAGATTATGACCGAGAGTTAATATCTCGAAAATCAGGAATTTGATAGGACGCGCTCCACACCGTGCGCAGAAGTAGAACTCATCAAAGCTAGTAAGAACCAGCTAATTTCAACTTGCTCTTAGAAGTTATCAAAGATCGAGATTATCACCCAGAGCCAAAATCTCTTAAATCAGGAATTGATGTGAGATGCCTCACACTGTGGCGCATAACTAGTACACTAGTTTCACAACTAGTAAAAACCACAATGTTTCTACATGCTCTCAATAGTTTTCTAGAGTGAAATTATGAGAGAGCAGTCAAAATTCTCGGAAATCAGCAATTTATGGGAAGCGCTCCACACCGTTCGCACAAGTAGTACTCGTCACACCTAGTAAGAACCATATACTTTCAATATGCTCTTAAAAGGTTTCAAAGACTGAGAATATCACCCAGAGTAAAAATCTCGGAAGTACAGGAATTGATGAGTGGCAGCCCAGACGGTGCGCCCAAGAAGAGCTGAGCACAGCTTGTAAAAACCACCTGCTTTGAACATCCTCTCACAAGTTTTCATAGCATGAGATTATGACGAGAGTCAAAATCTCGGAAATCAGAATTGATGGGACGCGCTCCACACCGTGCGCACAAGTAGTAATCGTCACAGCTAGTAGGAACCATCTACTTTCAACATGCTCTTACAAGCTTTCAAAGACTGAGAATATCACCCAGAGTAAAAATCTCGCAATACAGGAAATTATGGGTGGCATCCCATACCGTGCGCACAAGTAGAACTGACCACAACTGTAAAAAAAGCCCTTGCTTTAACATGCTCTCACAAGTTTTCAAGGAGTGAGAATATCACCCAGAGCATAAATATCTCAAAATAAGCAATTGATGTCAGATTTCTCACCCGTTCCACAACTTCAACTGATCACAGCTACGGAAAACATCAAATTTCAAGATCCTCTCACAAGTTCTCAAAGATTGAGATTATCGCCGAGAGTCAAAATCTCGGAAATCAGGAATTGATGGGACGCGCTCCACACCATGCCGCCTAAGTAGTACTCATCACAGCTAGTTAAGAGCCATCAACTTTTCAACATGCTCTTACAAGGTTTCAGGAGTGAGAATATCACCCAGAGCAAAAATCTCTGAAATCAGGAAATGATGTGAGATGCCTCTCACCGTGCGCACAACTAGTACGGATCACAGGATAGTAAAAGCCACCAACTTTCACATGCTCTCACACGTTTTCAAAGGTTGAGAATTAGGACCGAAAATCACAATCTCGAAAAAAAAGGAATTGATGGGCGCAGTCCACACCGTTCGCAGAAGTAGTACTCGTCACAAATAGTAAGAACCATCTACTTTCAACATGCTCTTACAAGTTTTCGAAGAGTGAGAATATCAGCCATAGCTAAAATGTCTGAAATCGGGAATTGATGTTGAGATGCCTCCCATCATGC
>JAEMWC010001952.1:5000-77068 GCA_016490735.1 Pachyseris speciosa | reverse complement strand
GCTGTTTATGAGTCAAAAAGGCACATTGCGCATAACGAATACCCTTGGGCATTACCTCATGGCATGTTAATAAGGCAGACATTATGTCTGCCTTATTAACATGCATGAAGCAATGCCCAAGGGTATTCTTTATTTCTTTATTGAAAACTTAGCGTCAAATGCTCGTAACTGAAGGGTAAAACTGAAACTGGACATGAAATGATTGACAAGTAGAAAGGATTGTTCCATAGTGTGACGTAGACTTAAAAGTTTTGGCGGTTAAAACATTGGTACTTACGCAACGTGTCTGCCGAAGCTCCCGACTCGATCCGCGCTAGGCTTGTTGGTTTAACGAATTATGCCAATTTGCCTGTTCGCTCGGTGATCGAAGGACATCATGAAGTCTTTAGATCCACAAGTCTAACACGGCTGAAGGAAGCCAGTCGTGTTTTCTCTGCTTGCCAAACCATGAAGAGAGAGATGAATTTGACTCTCCGGTTTGGGAGTAGAGATTGAGAGCCGGGCAGAAAAAAAACTCTGAAAACATCTCTGGTCTCAAAAGCGGCTCGGTTTTGCTAGTCTTGGTCCATTTCTGAAAGGTTACCGTGTTTAGGATTTCCGAAAAGGAGAGGTGTTTTTTGGAGTTTAGGGCAAAAAAAACTGGCTGATGTTTGCAGAGTGTCTTTTCGCACGCGGAAGGCATAACATTCCCACAATTCATTGCGGCCGAAGTGGGCGCTGTCTCGCGGGCCATCGAAGCCGTGAAACAGTTCGTCAAAATTCGGAAACGTTACGGAGAATTCATCCGAGAGAGGGAAGTCAGCATGACGAGAAGTCCGTCCGTTTTCGATGACTATCTTTGAAAACAATCCAGGGAAAAGTTGCATGGGCGCGCGTGGAAAATATTACTCGTGGTCGGTCGTCGAGTTGTTAGGTAAACACAGGGAGACATGCTGCCGAATTTCAACATATAAATAAGTTTTGCGTCGATTAACTCGGTTATTTTGATTTTATGGAGGCTTGTAAATATCAGCAAAACGTATTTTCAAGCGAGATAAACACCAAAAACGTATTTGCACGCGAGACATTTTAACAAGTCGTTGTGTTACGCATCAGACGATACGGATTAAATTTCACATCTTATGCAAATATTTACGTCTTGAAGCCAACAAAACTAGTTAAGTATTTTGTTCCAGTTTTTTCACTGTCGTCATTTACGTTGATTTGTGATACGAATTTCATTCCACTGGTTCCATTCGACGACGAAAAATGAACCCTTCAAAATCGTTTCAATAATGACCAAAGCACGCGAAGCGCCAGTCAAATCTCTGTTTCGAAGCGGAAACCGACGGGAAACAGCTTACTCTCTTAACTCTTAATTTTGCCCTTGAACATCGTTAACTCAAATTTTCGGTGTTGCTCACGAACAGAAGTTGTTGGTAGTAGCCAAAAGCTATCTTCAAATAAAAACAACCTTCTTTAATATTTTATTCTATTTCTCAGCCGACAGCAAGCTTTTTAAGCACTGAGTTAGAATCAAATCCGATCCTGCTGTATGCCGTTTTCAACCAAAACACCCTCTTCAACACTTTACTTACATCGGCCAAAGCCTTCCCGAAAGAATTAAGAATCAACCAAGAAACCTGTGCGCTCTTTTCATTTCGGAGGAACCAAGAAACCAAGAAACCTGTGCGAGACTCAAAATACGCCACTTACTTTAACGTTAACGTTTGCAATGCCCTAGGCCGAACCCTATCCCTAGCTCTAACCCTAACCCTAACCCTAACCCTAACCCTAACCCTAACCCTAACCCTAACCCTAACTGTAACCCTAGCCCTAATTTTAACCCTAACTCTAAACTTAACAATAACCCTAAATCTTTTGAGTGCTGTTTTCAAGTCGGACAAAATCTACGCGCGCTGGCTTAAGGTTAACCAAGGTTGCTGTGTGCTGTTTTTAAGTCAACCCAGAATGTTGCGCACTGTTTTCCAGCTAAGGAAGCTTTTTTAGCACTATCAGTAAGCAAAACACTGGTAATAAGTGCTGCATTTAAAAAAGTCGACCATTTCCAAGTCGGATGGGCATCTTGTGGGCTGTTTATGAGTCAAAAAGGCACATTGCGCATAACGAATACCCTTGGGCATTACCTCATGCATGTTAATAAGGCAGACATTATGTCTGCCTTATTAACATGCATGAAGCAATGCCCAAGGGTATTCTTTTTTCTTTATTTGAAAACTTAGCGTCAAATGCTCGTAACTGAAGGGTAAAACTGAAACTGGACATGAAATGATTGACAAGTAGAAAGGATTGTTCCATAGTGTGACGTAGACTAAAAGTTTTGGCGGTTAAAACATTGGTACTTACGCAACGTGTCTGCCGAAGCTCCCGACTCGATCCGCGCTAGCTTGTTTGGTTTAATCGAATTATGCCAATTTGCCTGTTCGCTCGGTGATCGAAGGACATCATGAAGTCTTTAGATCCACAAGTCTAACACGGCTGAAAGAAGCCAGTCGTGTTTTCTCTGCTTGCCAAACCATGAAGAGAGAGATGAATTTGACTCTCCGGTTTGGGAGTAGAGATTGAGAGCCGGGCAGAAAAAAAACTCTGAAAACATCTCTGGTCTCAAAAGCGGCTCGGTTTGCTAGTCTTGGTCCATTTCTGAAAGGTTACCGTGTTAGGATTTCCGAAAAGGAGAGGTGTTTTTGGAGTTTAGGGCAAAAAAACTGGCTGATGTTTGCAGAGTGTCTTTCGCACGCGGAAGGCATAACATTCCCACAATTCATTGCGGCCGAAGTGGGCGCTGTCTCGCGGGCCATCGAAGCCGTGAAACAGTTCGTCAAAATTCGGAAACGTTACGGAGAATTCATCCGAGAGAGGGAAGTCAGCATGACGAGAAGTCCGTCCGTTTTCGATGACTATCTTGAAAACAATCCAGGGAAAAGTTGCATGGGCGCGCGTGGAAAATATTACTCGTGGTCGGTCGTCGAGTTGTTAGGTAAACACAGGGAGACATGCTGCCGAATTTCAACATATAAATAAGTTTTGCGTCGATTAACTCGGTTATTTTGATTTTATGGAGGCTTGTAAATATCAGCAAAACGTATTTTCAAGCGAGATAAACACCAGCAAAAACGTATTTGCACGCGAGACATTTTAACAAGTCGTTGTGTTACGCATCAGACGATACGGATTAAATTTCACATCTTATGCAAATATTTACGTCTTGAAGCCAACAAAACTAGTTAAGTATTTTGTTCCAGTTTTTTCACTGTCGTCATTTACGTTGATTTGTGATACGAATTTCATTCCACTGGTTCCATTCGACGACGAAAATGAACCCTTCAAAATCGTTTCAATAATGACCAAAGCACGCGAAGCGCCAGTCAAATCTCTGTTTCGAAGCGGAAACCGACGGAAACAGCTTACTCTCTTAACTCTTAATTTTGCCCTTGAACATCGTTAACTCAAATTTTCGGTGTTGCTCACGAACAGAAGTTGTTGGTAGTAGCCAAAAGCTATCTTCAAATAAAAACAACCTTCTTTAATATTTTATTCTATTTCTCAGCCGACAGCAAGCTTTTTAAGCACTGAGTTAGAATCAAATCCGATCCTGCTGTATGCCGTTTTCAACCAAAACACCCTCTTCAACACTTTACTTACATCGGCCAAAGCCTTCCCGAAAGAATTAAGAATCAACCAAGAAACCTGTGCGCTCTTTTCATTTCGGAGGAACCAAGAAACCAAGAAACCTGTGCGAGACTCAAAATACGCCACTTACTTTAACGTTAACGTTTGCAATGCCCTAGGCCGAACCCTATCCCTAGCTCTAACCCTAACCCTAACCCTAACCCTAACCCTAACCCTAACCCTAACCCTAACTGTAACCCTAGCCCTAATTTTAACCCTAACTCTAAACTTAACAATAACCCTAAATCTTTTGAGTGCTGTTTTCAAGTCGGACAAAATCTACGCGCGCTGGCTTAAGGTTAACCAAGGTTGCTGTGTGCTGTTTTTAAGTCAACCCAGAATGTTGCGCACTGTTTTCCAGCTAAGGAAGCTTTTTTAGCACTATCAGTAAGCAAAACACTGGTAATAAGTGCTGCATTTAAAAAAGTCGACCATTTCCAAGTCGGATGGGCATCTTGTGGGCTGTTTATGAGTCAAAAAGGCACATTGCGCATAACGAATACCCTTGGGCATTACCTCATGCATGTTAATAAGGCAGACATTATGTCTGCCTTATTAACATGCATGAAGCAATGCCCAAGGGTATTCTTATTTCTTTATTTGAAAACTTAGCGTCAAATGCTCGTAACTGAAGGGTAAAACTGAAACTGGACATGAAATGATTGACAAGTAGAAAGGATTGTTCCATAGTGTGACGTAGACTAAAAGTTTTGGCGGTTAAAACATTGGTACTTACGCAACGTGTCTGCCGAAGCTCCCGACTCGATCCGCGCTAGCTTGTTTGGTTTAATCGAATTATGCCAATTTGCCTGTTCGCTCGGTGATCGAAGGACATCATGAAGTCTTTAGATCCACAAGTCTAACACGGCTGAAAGAAGCCAGTCGTGTTTTCTCTGCTTGCCAAACCATGAAGAGAGAGATGAATTTGACTCTCCGGTTTGGGAGTAGAGATTGAGAGCCGGGCAGAAAAAAAACTCTGAAAACATCTCTGGTCTCAAAAGCGGCTCGGTTTTGCTAGTCTTGGTCCATTTCTGAAAGGTTACCGTGTTAGGATTTCCGAAAAGGAGAGGTGTTTTTGGAGTTTAGGGCAAAAAAACTGGCTGATGTTTGCAGAGTGTCTTTCGCACGCGGAAGGCATAACATTCCCACAATTCATTGCGGCCGAAGTGGGCGCTGTCTCGCGGGCCATCGAAGCCGTGAAACAGTTCGTCAAAATTCGGAAACGTTACGGAGAATTCATCCGAGAGAGGGAAGTCAGCATGACGAGAAGTCCGTCCGTTTTCGATGACTATCTTGAAAACAATCCAGGGAAAAGTTGCATGGGCGCGCGTGGAAAATATTACTCGTGGTCGGTCGTCGAGTTGTTAGGTAAACACAGGGAGACATGCTGCCGAATTTCAACATATAAATAAGTTTTGCGTCGATTAACTCGGTTATTTTGATTTTATGGAGGCTTGTAAATATCAGCAAAACGTATTTTCAAGCGAGATAAACACCAGCAAAAACGTATTTGCACGCGAGACATTTTAACAAGTCGTTGTGTTACGCATCAGACGATACGGATTAAATTTCACATCTTATGCAAATATTTACGTCTTGAAGCCAACAAAACTAGTTAAGTATTTTGTTCCAGTTTTTTCACTGTCGTCATTTACGTTGATTTGTGATACGAATTTCATTCCACTGGTTCCATTCGACGACGAAAATGAACCCTTCAAAATCGTTTCAATAATGACCAAAGCACGCGAAGCGCCAGTCAAATCTCTGTTTCGAAGCGGAAACCGACGGGAAACAGCTTACTCTCTTAACTCTTAATTTTGCCCTTGAACATCGTTAACTCAAATTTTCGGTGTTGCTCACGAACAGAAGTTGTTGGTAGTAGCCAAAAGCTATCTTCAAATAAAAACAACCTTCTTTAATATTTTATTCTATTTCTCAGCCGACAGCAAGCTTTTTAAGCACTGAGTTAGAATCAAATCCGATCCTGCTGTATGCCGTTTTCAACCAAAACACCCTCTTCAACACTTTACTTACATCGGCCAAAGCCTTCCCGAAAGAATTAAGAATCAACCAAGAAACCTGTGCGCTCTTTTCATTTCGGAGGAACCAAGAAACCAAGAAACCTGTGCGAGACTCAAAATACGCCACTTACTTTAACGTTAACGTTTGCAATGCCCTAGGCCGAACCCTATCCCTAGCTCTAACCCTAACCCTAACCCTAACCCTAACCCTAACCCTAACCCTAACCCTAACCCTAACTGTAACCCTAGCCCTAATTTTAACCCTAACTCTAAACTTAACAATAACCCTAAATCTTTTGAGTGCTGTTTTCAAGTCGGACAAAATCTACGCGCGCTGGCTTAAGGTTAACCAAGGTTGCTGTGTGCTGTTTTTAAGTCAACCCAGAATGTTGCGCACTGTTTTCCAGCTAAGGAAGCTTTTTTAGCACTATCAGTAAGCAAAACACTGGTAATAAGTGCTGCATTTAAAAAAGTCGACCATTTCCAAGTCGGATGGGCATCTTGTGGGCTGTTTATGAGTCAAAAAGGCACATTGCGCATAACGAATACCCTTGGGCATTACCTCATGCATGTTAATAAGGCAGACATTATGTCTGCCTTATTAACATGCATGAAGCAATGCCCAAGGGTATTCTTTATTTCTTTATTTGAAAACTTAGCGTCAAATGCTCGTAACTGAAGGGTAAAACTGAAACTGGACATGAAATGATTGACAAGTAGAAAGGATTGTTCCATAGTGTGACGTAGACTAAAAGTTTTGGCGGTTAAAACATTGGTACTTACGCAACGTGTCTGCCGAAGCTCCCGACTCGATCCGCGCTAGCTTGTTTGGTTTAATCGAATTATGCCAATTTGCCTGTTCGCTCGGTGATCGAAGGACATCATGAAGTCTTTAGATCCACAAGTCTAACACGGCTGAAAGAAGCCAGTCGTGTTTTCTCTGCTTGCCAAACCATGAAGAGAGAGATGAATTTGACTCTCCGGTTTGGGAGTAGAGATTGAGAGCCGGGCAGAAAAAAAACTCTGAAAACATCTCTGGTCTCAAAAGCGGCTCGGTTTTGCTAGTCTTGGTCCATTTCTGAAAGGTTACCGTGTTAGGATTTCCGAAAAGGAGAGGTGTTTTTGGAGTTTAGGGCAAAAAAACTGGCTGATGTTTGCAGAGTGTCTTTCGCACGCGGAAGGCATAACATTCCCACAATTCATTGCGGCCGAAGTGGGCGCTGTCTCGCGGGCCATCGAAGCCGTGAAACAGTTCGTCAAAATTCGGAAACGTTACGGAGAATTCATCCGAGAGAGGGAAGTCAGCATGACGAGAAGTCCGTCCGTTTTCGATGACTATCTTGAAAACAATCCAGGGAAAAGTTGCATGGGCGCGCGTGGAAAATATTACTCGTGGTCGGTCGTCGAGTTGTTAGGTAAACACAGGGAGACATGCTGCCGAATTTCAACATATAAATAAGTTTTGCGTCGATTAACTCGGTTATTTTGATTTTATGGAGGCTTGTAAATATCAGCAAAACGTATTTTCAAGCGAGATAAACACCAGCAAAAACGTATTTGCACGCGAGACATTTTAACAAGTCGTTGTGTTACGCATCAGACGATACGGATTAAATTTCACATCTTATGCAAATATTTACGTCTTGAAGCCAACAAAACTAGTTAAGTATTTTGTTCCAGTTTTTTCACTGTCGTCATTTACGTTGATTTGTGATACGAATTTCATTCCACTGGTTCCATTCGACGACGAAAATGAACCCTTCAAAATCGTTTCAATAATGACCAAAGCACGCGAAGCGCCAGTCAAATCTCTGTTTCGAAGCGGAAACCGACGGGAAACAGCTTACTCTCTTAACTCTTAATTTTGCCCTTGAACATCGTTAACTCAAATTTTCGGTGTTGCTCACGAACAGAAGTTGTTGGTAGTAGCCAAAAGCTATCTTCAAATAAAAACAACCTTCTTTAATATTTTATTCTATTTCTCAGCCGACAGCAAGCTTTTTAAGCACTGAGTTAGAATCAAATCCGATCCTGCTGTATGCCGTTTTCAACCAAAACACCCTCTTCAACACTTTACTTACATCGGCCAAAGCCTTCCCGAAAGAATTAAGAATCAACCAAGAAACCTGTGCGCTCTTTTCATTTCGGAGGAACCAAGAAACCAAGAAACCTGTGCGAGACTCAAAATACGCCACTTACTTTAACGTTAACGTTTGCAATGCCCTAGGCCGAACCCTATCCCTAGCTCTAACCCTAACCCTAACCCTAACCCTAACCCTAACCCTAACCCTAACCCTAACCCTAACCCTAACTGTAACCCTAGCCCTAATTTTAACCCTAACTCTAAACTTAACAATAACCCTAAATCTTTTGAGTGCTGTTTTCAAGTCGGACAAAATCTACGCGCGCTGGCTTAAGGTTAACCAAGGTTGCTGTGTGCTGTTTTTAAGTCAACCCAGAATGTTGCGCACTGTTTTCCAGCTAAGGAAGCTTTTTTAGCACTATCAGTAAGCAAAACACTGGTAATAAGTGCTGCATTTAAAAAAGTCGACCATTTCCAAGTCGGATGGGCATCTTGTGGGCTGTTTATGAGTCAAAAAGGCACATTGCGCATAACGAATACCCTTGGGCATTACCTCATGCATGTTAATAAGGCAGACATATGAAGGGCTGAGGGCATAAACTGCCTATGTGTAGTTTTAGGTGTTTTTTTTGCATACGTTATTTCTCGAAAACGAAAAAGAAATCGGTGAAAAAAAATACGGGACAATGTTTTTGAATCAAAATGCAGTTCACATGCAAAAATTTGGACAAATCCAAGCGAACTAAAAAAACGGCCGAAAATTACACATAGGCAGTTTATGCCCTCAGCCCTTCATATGTCTGCCTTATTAACATGCATGAAGCAATGCCCAAGGGTATTCTTTATTTCTTTATTTGAAAACTTAGCGTCAAATGCTCGTAACTGAAGGGTAAAACTGAAACTGGACATGAAATGATTGACAAGTAGAAAGGATTGTTCCATAGTGTGACGTAGACTAAAAGTTTTGGCGGTTAAAACATTGGTACTTACGCAACGTGTCTGCCGAAGCTCCCGACTCGATCCGCGCTAGCTTGTTTGGTTTAATCGAATTATGCCAATTTGCCTGTTCGCTCGGTGATCGAAGGACATCATGAAGTCTTTAGATCCACAAGTCTAACACGGCTGAAAGAAGCCAGTCGTGTTTTCTCTGCTTGCCAAACCATGAAGAGAGAGATGAATTTGACTCTCCGGTTTGGGAGTAGAGATTGAGAGCCGGGCAGAAAAAAAACTCTGAAAACATCTCTGGTCTCAAAAGCGGCTCGGTTTTGCTAGTCTTGGTCCATTTCTGAAAGGTTACCGTGTTAGGATTTCCGAAAAGGAGAGGTGTTTTTGGAGTTTAGGGCAAAAAAACTGGCTGATGTTTGCAGAGTGTCTTTCGCACGCGGAAGGCATAACATTCCCACAATTCATTGCGGCCGAAGTGGGCGCTGTCTCGCGGGCCATCGAAGCCGTGAAACAGTTCGTCAAAATTCGGAAACGTTACGGAGAATTCATCCGAGAGAGGGAAGTCAGCATGACGAGAAGTCCGTCCGTTTTCGATGACTATCTTGAAAACAATCCAGGGAAAAGTTGCATGGGCGCGCGTGGAAAATATTACTCGTGGTCGGTCGTCGAGTTGTTAGGTAAACACAGGGAGACATGCTGCCGAATTTCAACATATAAATAAGTTTTGCGTCGATTAACTCGGTTATTTTGATTTTATGGAGGCTTGTAAATATCAGCAAAACGTATTTTCAAGCGAGATAAACACCAGCAAAAACGTATTTGCACGCGAGACATTTTAACAAGTCGTTGTGTTACGCATCAGACGATACGGATTAAATTTCACATCTTATGCAAATATTTACGTCTTGAAGCCAACAAAACTAGTTAAGTATTTTGTTCCAGTTTTTTCACTGTCGTCATTTACGTTGATTTGTGATACGAATTTCATTCCACTGGTTCCATTCGACGACGAAAATGAACCCTTCAAAATCGTTTCAATAATGACCAAAGCACGCGAAGCGCCAGTCAAATCTCTGTTTCGAAGCGGAAACCGACGGGAAACAGCTTACTCTCTTAACTCTTAATTTTGCCCTTGAACATCGTTAACTCAAATTTTCGGTGTTGCTCACGAACAGAAGTTGTTGGTAGTAGCCAAAAGCTATCTTCAAATAAAAACAACCTTCTTTAATATTTTATTCTATTTCTCAGCCGACAGCAAGCTTTTTAAGCACTGAGTTAGAATCAAATCCGATCCTGCTGTATGCCGTTTTCAACCAAAACACCCTCTTCAACACTTTACTTACATCGGCCAAAGCCTTCCCGAAAGAATTAAGAATCAACCAAGAAACCTGTGCGCTCTTTTCATTTCGGAGGAACCAAGAAACCAAGAAACCTGTGCGAGACTCAAAATACGCCACTTACTTTAACGTTAACGTTTGCAATGCCCTAGGCCGAACCCTATCCCTAGCTCTAACCCTAACCCTAACCCTAACCCTAACCCTAACCCTAACCCTAACCCTAACCCTAACCCTAACTGTAACCCTAGCCCTAATTTTAACCCTAACTCTAAACTTAACAATAACCCTAAATCTTTTGAGTGCTGTTTTCAAGTCGGACAAAATCTACGCGCGCTGGCTTAAGGTTAACCAAGGTTGCTGTGTGCTGTTTTTAAGTCAACCCAGAATGTTGCGCACTGTTTTCCAGCTAAGGAAGCTTTTTTAGCACTATCAGTAAGCAAAACACTGGTAATAAGTGCTGCATTTAAAAAAGTCGACCATTTCCAAGTCGGATGGGCATCTTGTGGGCTGTTTATGAGTCAAAAAGGCACATTGCGCATAACGAATACCCTTGGGCATTACCTCATGCATGTTAATAAGGCAGACATATGAAGGGCTGAGGGCATAAACTGCCTATGTGTAGTTTTAGGTGTTTTTTTTGCATACGTTATTTCTCGAAAACGAAAAAGAAATCGGTGAAAAAAAATACGGGACAATGTTTTTGAATCAAAATGCAGTTCACATGCAAAAATTTGGACAAATCCAAGCGAACTAAAAAAACGGCCGAAAATTACACATAGGCAGTTTATGCCCTCAGCCCTTCATATGTCTGCCTTATTAACATGCATGAAGCAATGCCCAAGGGTATTCTTTATTTCTTTATTTGAAAACTTAGCGTCAAATGCTCGTAACTGAAGGGTAAAACTGAAACTGGACATGAAATGATTGACAAGTAGAAAGGATTGTTCCATAGTGTGACGTAGACTAAAAGTTTTGGCGGTTAAAACATTGGTACTTACGCAACGTGTCTGCCGAAGCTCCCGACTCGATCCGCGCTAGCTTGTTTGGTTTAATCGAATTATGCCAATTTGCCTGTTCGCTCGGTGATCGAAGGACATCATGAAGTCTTTAGATCCACAAGTCTAACACGGCTGAAAGAAGCCAGTCGTGTTTTCTCTGCTTGCCAAACCATGAAGAGAGAGATGAATTTGACTCTCCGGTTTGGGAGTAGAGATTGAGAGCCGGGCAGAAAAAAAACTCTGAAAACATCTCTGGTCTCAAAAGCGGCTCGGTTTTGCTAGTCTTGGTCCATTTCTGAAAGGTTACCGTGTTAGGATTTCCGAAAAGGAGAGGTGTTTTTGGAGTTTAGGGCAAAAAAACTGGCTGATGTTTGCAGAGTGTCTTTCGCACGCGGAAGGCATAACATTCCCACAATTCATTGCGGCCGAAGTGGGCGCTGTCTCGCGGGCCATCGAAGCCGTGAAACAGTTCGTCAAAATTCGGAAACGTTACGGAGAATTCATCCGAGAGAGGGAAGTCAGCATGACGAGAAGTCCGTCCGTTTTCGATGACTATCTTGAAAACAATCCAGGGAAAAGTTGCATGGGCGCGCGTGGAAAATATTACTCGTGGTCGGTCGTCGAGTTGTTAGGTAAACACAGGGAGACATGCTGCCGAATTTCAACATATAAATAAGTTTTGCGTCGATTAACTCGGTTATTTTGATTTTATGGAGGCTTGTAAATATCAGCAAAACGTATTTTCAAGCGAGATAAACACCAGCAAAAACGTATTTGCACGCGAGACATTTTAACAAGTCGTTGTGTTACGCATCAGACGATACGGATTAAATTTCACATCTTATGCAAATATTTACGTCTTGAAGCCAACAAAACTAGTTAAGTATTTTGTTCCAGTTTTTTCACTGTCGTCATTTACGTTGATTTGTGATACGAATTTCATTCCACTGGTTCCATTCGACGACGAAAATGAACCCTTCAAAATCGTTTCAATAATGACCAAAGCACGCGAAGCGCCAGTCAAATCTCTGTTTCGAAGCGGAAACCGACGGGAAACAGCTTACTCTCTTAACTCTTAATTTTGCCCTTGAACATCGTTAACTCAAATTTTCGGTGTTGCTCACGAACAGAAGTTGTTGGTAGTAGCCAAAAGCTATCTTCAAATAAAAACAACCTTCTTTAATATTTTATTCTATTTCTCAGCCGACAGCAAGCTTTTTAAGCACTGAGTTAGAATCAAATCCGATCCTGCTGTATGCCGTTTTCAACCAAAACACCCTCTTCAACACTTTACTTACATCGGCCAAAGCCTTCCCGAAAGAATTAAGAATCAACCAAGAAACCTGTGCGCTCTTTTCATTTCGGAGGAACCAAGAAACCAAGAAACCTGTGCGAGACTCAAAATACGCCACTTACTTTAACGTTAACGTTTGCAATGCCCTAGGCCGAACCCTATCCCTAGCTCTAACCCTAACCCTAACCCTAACCCTAACCCTAACCCTAACCCTAACCCTAACCCTAACCCTAACTGTAACCCTAGCCCTAATTTTAACCCTAACTCTAAACTTAACAATAACCCTAAATCTTTTGAGTGCTGTTTTCAAGTCGGACAAAATCTACGCGCGCTGGCTTAAGGTTAACCAAGGTTGCTGTGTGCTGTTTTTAAGTCAACCCAGAATGTTGCGCACTGTTTTCCAGCTAAGGAAGCTTTTTTAGCACTATCAGTAAGCAAAACACTGGTAATAAGTGCTGCATTTAAAAAAGTCGACCATTTCCAAGTCGGATGGGCATCTTGTGGGCTGTTTATGAGTCAAAAAGGCACATTGCGCATAACGAATACCCTTGGGCATTACCTCATGCATGTTAATAAGGCAGACATATGAAGGGCTGAGGGCATAAACTGCCTATGTGTAGTTTTAGGTGTTTTTTTTGCATACGTTATTTCTCGAAAACGAAAAAGAAATCGGTGAAAAAAAATACGGGACAATGTTTTTGAATCAAAATGCAGTTCACATGCAAAAATTTGGACAAATCCAAGCGAACTAAAAAAACGGCCGAAAATTACACATAGGCAGTTTATGCCCTCAGCCCTTCAATTGGTAATTGGACTTAGTGCTAAACAATTCAGGGATGCTCATAATTTCAAATCAGCTTCCTGCTACACACTCAGCCAAATTTAAAACCACTCACCTGATTACTGGTACTTCCCTGAAGTGTTTGCCACTCAGTCCTATTACCATTACTTTTATTATTATTATTATTTTTTTTTATCTAGAGGTAATTCAATATAGTCAATGTTTTGGAATTCTCATTTACCAAAAAGACTTTTAATACACTTGCCACCACTATTTGCACCAAGTGCAAGTACATTATTATAACAGAATCGAGTTTGTCAGATGGCTTGATGAAGTAAATTGGTCTCTGTGTAGTGATTTAAAAGCTAATATTTCAAGCGTGGCCCTTTGTCAAAGCAAATCAAGGATGTCTTAAGTTAATAGAAAAAAGTATTTTGTTTGAAAGCCAACTGCTACAGCATTCTGATGTGGATGGTTTTTGTTTAGATATTCTTGGTTTTCACCCATGTGACAAGGCAGCCATGTTGGTTGACAATACCTTTTTTGGCATAATTAAAAAAAAATAAATAAAGTTTAGGTCCCTGCAGAGAGCCTATTATTCTTGTCAACCAACATGGTCGCCATGATGTTACATGTATATGCAAACAAGCACTATACTACATGTATGTTTTCTACATGTTGGAAAGATATTTCAGCCATTATAATTTGCAATTAAAAGAGTGTTCAAAAACATGGCATTCTGCGTTTTTGATTTTTTCCAAAATACTGTACAGTGTAGAGTGTAATTACAAAACAGGCCAATTATCAAGATGCACACACAGCACATGTGTGGCCTTTCCCTGGTAGGATGAGTACCACATTCAGGCAGAGTGGGTACATTGTTTTAGTTTTTAATACAAAGTCAAGGAGTTTGATTCTTTTTTGTTTACAACTTGCTTTGGCCTTGTATTTTTTGTCATTGTATCTAGCTTAGTCTTCTTGAATACATGGACCAAAATAAATGTTTGACAACTTCTGTTGTCTTTTGTTCAAATTAAAAACAAAAAAACTGATTAAGGTTTTTCTTTTCTTTCGTAAGCTTGTGATCCAAAATGTAATTTATACCAAATACAAGAAATGCAATTGAAAAGTAGTTATTTTTTGTTGCAAATATGTGATCATGATGTTAAGAACAAAATGGACCACAGAGACTATTTTAAAGTGGTATGGCTGAAACATGTGGCCAAGTTCAAGTGGTAAAATTCATATAATTATTCTCCATGTCATCTGGAGCCCTATAAAATCAATACAAGTAAAAAAAGGGATAGGGCTTTAGCTCTACCAAACCCTCCCCCTCTGTGGTCTCTGAATAATTATTCTTGACGAAACACAAAGCTAGGGAAAGAGTCAGCTGGATATCACAAACAAAACACTGTATATAACAGAATTGATTATTATGAAAATATCAGAGTGAGAGGGAATCTTGGCTTGAACTTAACACTGAGAGGCAGTCAGCGATAAAAAGACATCAGCTACATCGAAATCCCAAACGAGCATAATTTCTTCATCGTCTCCGACCTGGATCTGCAATCACAACAATCGGTCATGTAACGCTATATTTTAACGACTGTATTAAACAGACAACAATTGTTATGACTGCCCCTGCTTCTTACCTGAAATTCCACACTTGATGTAACCTTGATAACGCAAGGCGAAACTACATCACATCACTAAGCAAACTACATCACTTTGTCAAGCAAACGCTTTGTGTGCGGGAAGACGACCATTCGGCGCTACGAAAGAGATGCAGGAAAACCCATGTGTCCAAACAAACATCTCAGCTTAAGGAAAGGTAAACTAGGCACTGTGAGCTCGGAAATATACTCGGTGTCCAAGCAATACAGATATAAAATGTTTGATTTCCGAAACATTGGCGCTTGCCACGCTTGTTCCTCCATCGTGTCCATTTCAAATGAAGTGATCACGTGTCCTACACAATTTGATAATATAGTTCGAAGCGATGCATTATGGGAGTTGTGGTTCGTCCTCCTTAGTACGCATCTAAGCCTTGACAAAAGTCACGCGTCTACCGAAGTAAAGTGCTTTCAATTATTATAGTTTATCGCGCTTTTATCTAATCTCTGTTTATATAGCTGACAGAGAAGAGTACAACTGACAAAAGCGCTTCTGTTTGGGAGCCCCATATTTCTCCAGCGTCTGGTGTATCTAATTTTCTTAGCTTTTAGCAGGGCTATGTATTATTCCTACATGCTCTCAAGTACTGAGTTTTGTTACCGAGGTATGGCCATAAAACGTCTGTCTAGATATCAATAAGCTACAAAAAAAATGAAACCCGAGAGATCCTTTGTCGGCACGTTAAATGTTTGACTTTGGGATAGCACGTGGAGAAGTTCCTTATCTCGTGAATATCTTTTAATTTATGAATCACTTTTGGCGGGAAGCTTAAGCAATCCGTCCGACCTCAGAACATTACAATCTAAATATAATTTTAAAAACAACTGGGCTTTGTGAATGGAAAAGACATTGAAATGAAGCGAGAACTTACCTGGGGTCTTTGGCTACTTGCATGCGAACCAGACGGAGCGCTGCTTGTGGTAGCGCTCGTGCTGGCTGCCCCTACGCTCGTGTTGGCTGCTCCCGAACTCGACTGATGACTCGAGCCAGTGTTACCATTGTCGGCCGGTTGTGCGTGAGACTGCAGACAGCTCATAATAGTGCGACTTATGGCTGTTGCCATATCTTGCGCCAAATTTGAGGGCATCATTTTGAGCTGTTTCAAAAATTGGGTGTATCACGAGGACTCACACAACTGTGACAACAGGTCTGAAGAAAACAGCACCGTGAAAATGCAGTAAAGTGTTCATCAGAACGAGGCTAGACTGGTGCGCGATTTTCCGCTCACTGCGCATATAATCGCGCAAACAACTTGATTTATATCAAACCATAACTTATTTGAAACCATTGTATTTTGTATCATGTAATGCGTTATGCGAAACCATGAATTATATCAAACCACGAATTACACGAAACCATAAATTACAGGAAACCATAAATTATATGAAACCATGAATTATATGAAACCATAAATTATATGAAACCATGGATTATATCAAACCATAAATTATATCAAACTATGGATTATATGAAACCATAAATTATATGAAACCATGAATTATATCAAACCATAAATTATATGAAACCATGGATTATATGAAACCATACATTATATGAAACCATACATTATATGAAACCATGAATTATATGAAACCATAAATTATATGAAACCATGAATTATATGAAACCATTGATTATATTAAACCATAACTTATATCAAACCATGACTTATATGAAACCATAAATTATATGAAACCATGAATTGTATCAAACTATGAATTATATGAAACCATAAGTTATATTGTTTGAAATAACGAGTCTGTGTTAGAATTAATGGTTTGAAATCATGTTGCAGGTATTGTTGAATTGTTTGAAAGAATGAATTTGCCTAGCAGACTTTGTTTGAAATAAAGTCAGGAGGGGAAGCCGATTGTTTTAAATAACGGGTGTTAGGGGCAAACAATGGTTTCAAATAATGCGAGGGAATGTTTATATTGTATGAAACAAATGATTAAAGAGGAAGATATTGTTGCAAACAAACGGCATAGCAGATGAAAGTATGGTATGATATAATCACATTTGTTGAAATAATTTTAAAATAATTTCCATATAATTTACTAAAATAATTTTTGAACATTTGGCGTCCCATAATTAAATCCCCCATCACATGATGAGTACTGTGTGTTGTTGCATATCAGGTTATAGCTACAATCTTGGACGGAATAAAATGGACTAATTAACCCCCATCCCCCCCTAAGCAATGATGAAGGCGCACGAAGAGCAAAACGCGCCATTTTGGCATCATTGAAATGGGGGGAGGGGTGGTTCAAATGTTCCATTTATTGTGTCCAAGATTGTATCAAGACTGTGAACGTCACGAAACAATGGGTGCGGGTAATTAGATAGCCATCTGTCAAGTCGTTAAACGCGATTAAACACAGGTCTCTGACGCAGTCACGCGCGTCATCTATTTACAGTGTGCACTCTAAGTTAAGGCATTACACCCGGGATATTTTCAGCAACATGGAGAATATATAACGGTGAATTGCTATGTGACTTTCGGAAATAGCAGAGGAGGTGATAAAGAACATTGTTATTACCGAAAAATATCTTTCAACGTGCCAGGGAGAAAAAGAATACCCGAGGAAACAAAGGCTTCAATTAGAGCGCTTAAAAGCACAACACCTCTCACGCTAGAAGAAATTGCTCTACGATGTAGAATTTCGAAAACAAGTGTGCAACGCATAGCAAGCACAGAGGACAAAGTGCGAGAGAACCGTAGAACGTTTTGTGGAAGGAAGAAAAAACTCACTCCAGAACAATAGGCATTAATTCTTCGAAGTCTAGTAGAATTGAGAGACCAAGAGGGCTCCTTTTCCTCACGGCGTCTGATGGAGCGGACAGGAATTCATCATGTGACCGACCGAATTGTTAGGCGTTTACTAAATAGAAATAATTACTTCTTCCTTCAGGCACGCAAAAAGGGGCTAATGAGTCAGACCGACAAAGACCAGAGAGTGGAGTTTGCCCGGAAAATGCAAGCAGAATACTCCCCGAGTGTTTGGACAGATTCCCTCGCCTTCTACTTGGATGGTGTCTCATTCGTGTACAAGACTAATCCACTGGACCAAGCACGCGCCCCCAAAGGGAGAGTATGGAGAAAAAGATCTGAAGGCCTCACACAAGGGTGCTTGGCCAAAGGCAGTAAATCTGGAACGGGCGGAAAAGTGGCCAAGTTCATGGTAGCAATAAGTCACGGCAAAGGAGTGCTTTTTTGTGAAAGATACGAAAAACTGGATAGAAACTATTTCGCATCTTTTATTGACCAGCATTTCAACACAATGTTTGAGCGATCATGCAAAGGATTGAGTCGACTGTGGCTGCAAGACGGTGATCCTTCACAAAACAGCAAAGCAGCCCGTGAGGCTATGGCCCGTTGCCATTGTGAACTTTTAAAAATTCCATCGCGAAGTCCAGACTTGAATCCAATAGAGAACGTATTCCACATTGTCTCTAAGAAGTTGGCGAAAGATGCGCTTGAAAGAGGCATAACGCATGAATCATATGAACAGTTTTGTGAAAGGGTACAAAGAACGATTAGTGGTATTTCACAACAACTGATAGATAGAACTATACAGTCTATGAGCTCTCGCGTGGCCGACATAATAGGAAATAGTGGCGAAAGACTGAAATATTGAATCTGAACATGTGTAGGGCACTTGAATTATGTCCAAATGACGTTTTTACGTATTTGCGACGGTTTACGATCTATTTCATACGATTTCAAGCGTGCTTGTGACGGTTTTTAACGATTTAGTACGATTTCAGGCTAATTTCAAAAAAATATGAGTTAATGTTTGTTATTTCTTTTCAAAGGTCAAAATCGTAGAAAATCGTTTAAAACCGTTGTTAATTGTTCGTAAACCGCGCCAGTGTACAAATTTGTAAACAAAAATCGTTTTCAATTTTCAAACAGGAAAATATCTTTACAACAGAAATAAAGTATCAGCCGACAAATATCGCCAAGGGGACGTTTATTTTCCTTAAACTAGCGCGGTTGACAGTACCTGTGCGTTGGTGGTGCAAGCGATCGTGCGTAGCGCGCAACGCACAGGACAGTTGAAATTACTACGAGCAACTAGGATTCAACTATCGCATTCGCCTGTTTTTTGTTGTTGTTGTTGTTTTTTTTTTCTTTCTTTTTTCCTCTGTTCGTGTCATCTTTTTTCGGGAAAATTTTTCAAGCCAAACTCATTTTTTGTTTTGTTTTGTGTTTGTTTTGTTTTTTATTCGGATTCTCTTTTAATTAGTCCGACTTTTCGTAAATAAGTGGTGTAATGCAGTTTACTTTAGTCTAGACTTGATTAATTAACAGTTACCTTATTTCATTCAAGATTATATTCTACGTGAATATCTTTTGCAATTCAATAGTAAAACTGCTCTTATACCGGCAAGCTCCGTTGGGGAATTGACAAGTGAATACACAAATCGCGAGCGATCACTGCTTGACCAGTTCATCGGAAAATTGATTCTCTCTGACTCATTTATTGCTCCCCTTGCTTTTTATGGTTTTCCTGGCAACAAGGCCACGTGAATTACTTTCGTTTTCGGTCCCTCGCAATTCACAAAACAGCCTCACAAACGGCATCTGCGAACGACTGTCTGTCCGGGAAAATGCTGAGATCAGCTTGGCTATAGGTTTTAAGTACACGCTTCTCACTTTGGGCTGGCTGCAATTCGTCAAGGGAACTTTCCGACTGTGAACTACTAGATACATACTGAGAGAGCAGCTCCATCGTTATGTTCTTACGAACTTCGTTGACAAGTATAGCCGAAATATTGAATCGTTACGGTACTTTTAATTTCCCGCGCAAAATTAGGAAAAACATTCCTCAGACAGAATAGAAAGCCGACTTAGTTGAGGCGCGAACTTGACATTTGACTCCGAATATGGCTCTGATTTATGCATCTTTTGTTTCCATGTTAAAAAAGTATCTAAAACGCTTAACATAGCATCTGATGAGTGTCATGGAGAACATTTTTTTTAGTCTCGCCTGGGTATGCATTCACTGTCAGGTTTGCATTCTGATCAAAAGTTTAACTTTTCAGCGTGCAACTGCCTTTAATCGCGCCATTACCATATTTAACACCAGTAGTCACGCCAGTGGGAATCTCGGACAATCTTGGACGGAATAAAATGGACTAATTAACCCCCATCCCCCCCTAAGCAATGATGAAGGCGCAGAAGAGCAAAACGCGCCATTTTGGCATCATTGAAATGGGGGGGAGGGGGGTTCAAATGTTCCATTTATTGTGTCCAAGATTGTAGCTTAGATGTTATGTTTGACGTAAGATACATCCACGTCGCAATCCCTACAGTGAATCAAACATAAACAAAGTAACCAGCAGAGCTTTTCTACCAAAAAATCCGTATTTAGACATGTAACACATTTGTTTTGGGAGAAAAATATGATTGATTTTACTGCTTAAACTGAGACAGGCACGTATTGGATTCTTATCAAAGACCAGATCGCAAATTTCTAAAATGTCTGAAATAGCTTCAATGGTATGTAAATGAAATGGCAGGGGTATTCTGAAATCTAGCCGCCAAAACACTGATGTTGTTCAGAAAGTATATCCTTTGGCTTAAATAAACGATCAGTAATAAAGATTATTTTTGAAAGTAGTTCAATATTGTGGTAAAAAACAGTTACAATGCTGTAACACAGCTGCGGATTTCTTGAGGTCGTACGTTTTTGGGGTGTCACACAACGCTCTCTTTGATGGGAGGTTGCGTTAAGGGCGAGAATACATCTGTCACAACAATAAGTTTGATAGAATCTGGAAAGAGGTTGCATTACTTGTCAAATGCAGGTCGCAATTAGTATAGCAAGATGCATCCATGAGCTAGCTCACAGGAGCCTTTGATATTTTAGGTGTCTGACAAGGTGTCTACTCTCCGCGTTTTTGCTTTTTCTTTCTTTTCTTTTCTTTTTTTTCTTTTTTTTTTCGCGGGGAGGGAGAGGGGGGCTCATGCTAAATAAATTTAATGTTAACAGAATTGAACATCCGGGACTTCAACAAATGAAGATAACAAAAAACGTATGTAGCGGCAAGCGAACGTCAACGCCGAATGAAGCGCCAAGAAAATCGCGACCGGAGAAAATACCAAGCCAAACCAGGGATATGTTACGGAGACATAGCTTTAATAAATCTCGTAAACTGTAAGCGAATTAAAAAGAGGGACTTATGCCTTTTGTAAAGGAACTAATAAATGAACTAAGTGCCACGGCAAACACAAAATATATGTACAGAATATAAACACGAAATAAAGACGAAAGAGCTTGCCCAAAACGAGATAAAAGAAAATTATAACTAGAAATAGCCGCTCGATGATACGAGGGCGGTGACTACATAATACACACAAAAGGCATAAGAAACGCTACTTTGCATAAATGGGGCAAGTTACAGAAGTGAAAACAAACGAATACAACTTACATATCGGTCCCTATACGCCGGTGGCTTGAAAACCAAACAACTTAAACTTCAGATGAACGACGTGAACGATGAACAGCGAATAGTGAAAGGGCGTACGATACAACAACTAAAAAATCAGCGGGAGAGAAAGACTATCCAAAGGAATCAAATGGCACAATGGCCAACTGTAACGCAAATGTCACGCAATTTAAAGTCACGCATTTACAACGTATTTCAAGAAAAGCCATCATGCGAAGTCGCTCGATCGGGTCTGGACGGCTTTTTCCGGACCGGGTCACGTCACTTTTCCATACTATTTTCTTGCATCAGCGTTGCGGACAGTCATACGATAAGTGGACTTATATAAATGTCAGTAAAAAAAGATCAATACTCGTTGAGGTCCGTTTTTAGGCCTGGCTAAATATGTGTATCATTTTCAAAAGTGAATAGATAGATGTGAAGGTTTCGTTGAAAATACTTAGTGTTTGTCTCTGACTTGTAATATATAGGTGGTAGACGTTTCGGCTAACTCTTAAGCCTTCATCAGTTAAGAAGGTTTTATCGCTTGAAAATCACATGAATCTTGATTCATGAAAAAAGTGATCGGTTTGTAACAAAGTAGGATTTTGCAGGTAGCTTCAAGTGCTTTCTGCTTGTCTCTCCCTCCCGTTAAAAGTGTACTGTCTTCGAGTTGTAAAAGCTGTGATAGAGTGAATTCGCTACAACGAATCATTTGTTGTTTGACTACACAAACCCGCCAGGTACCAAGTCGATCCAGTTTTTTAGTTTTGAGACCAATAATCCTTTACTCTTCCTCTTCCTAAACAGGCGAAATATTTTCCTTTTAGAATTCCCTTTCAGCTAGCCCTTGCTCTCAACTCAATATGTTTTGAGGAACACAACCTCTTTTTTTTTAATAAAAATTCTGAACAAGACGAAGAGGTTGTACTCAAATGAAGGAGCTGTTTAGCCAACCAGGATTTTTAGCCCTCGCAGAATGAGGAGCTAGTAATTTTGCCATTTGCTCAAATAAACCCCTTCAGGAGGGTGGCATATTGGACGATGATACCAGGTTATAAGATCGTCCGTAAATGCAACATTCAAATTTTAAACTACCATATACCAGAAAACTTGATGGCCGTCACGTCAACACTTGAGAAACGTAAAGTACCATCAGTCTATCACTTGTGCGGCTCACGAGAAAGTTGTGGAGATACCAAAACTAAAATCAGCCACTCTGTACCGACACTAACGAGCAGCTGCTTTCCACCTGACGTGTTTCGTTAAACTTTCTCCGGGGTGATAAAAAGGCATCTATAGTGAAAGCGTCCCGCATGGCTACTCAAGTCCCGCTCGTGACTCTAATCCGCCTTCCGGGTAATTTCTTGATATGTGTGTGCTTTTTCTTTGTCTTTACTATCTTACTATATAAATTTTTGGTTTAACCCAATAAAATTGCTAACAAAGGTTATAGCTAAAAAGGAAAAATGTTACTACTAAGCTTGGTGAACGTTTGCTTCGTTTAGCACATGTAGTTGTTTCTCAGGAAGAACCTTACTGAACACTTGCTATTCCTGCCTGCCGCATGTCAGTTGGGCTTCGGATGACTACGGATAACACTTACAAACATTTATTCACATTTAAGACAACAACAACAACAACACTCTTTATTATTTACACGTTTTTTTACAATTAGCGTCACATTTATAAATGAAGTTTAGAGCTGTAAAAAGGGGGGGAAAGCTAAACCATTACTGCTATTACTGCTGCTTTCAATTTGAGAAAATAATGCAACACAAGGCGGCCTGTTGGCTTTATAAACAATTCTTCGGTTTTATTTCGTCGGACAGTTAATTTGTACAGGAGGCATTAACGAGGCGCCTGCATCTACCCATTTTAAACACTTTTGGTTTAAATATGTGACTGATCATCGCAGTTATGAACACTACTTAAGCAGTAGTGAAACTAAAGCCTTAAAAATGATCAGTCACATATTTAATCATTAATCCGCAGTTCAAATATATGATTTTCATATATTTATTCTCATATACTTTTGGTTTAGTTTACAATAACGGCTTTCAAATAACATTTAGTTACTTTTATAGCAGAGTTCAACGACGTTCAAGTGTTATACATCTCTGCCATTTCTAAATCCTACATTTGAATGGATCAAGGAAAGAGAACAACTCAAGAGCTACACAGAATGACAATCCCGCTATTCATGTATTTTGATGAGGTCCGCCGGGTCAATATCATCCAGTTAGAAATTTAAAATTTTAGTGGACCTAAAATAGTTCCTGTTTAGAAAATGTACAACTACATTGTAGGTATAATTCTTTGGTTCTGTTGTCACAAAGAGGATGTTGATTGAACATATTTGATTTTTGTCGTGCATGCTGTTGCTTCCTCGTTGAGCTTTGCGCTTTTACTTCAGGTTCTACAGTCACATGCCCATCCAATTATCCTACCTACCGAGACTGCCCGCAGTCTATCTAATCAACGGCGGCATGCGTCCACCTCTCGCTCAGATTTTGCCAATTAGTTCCTTTTCATATTGCTCCATGTTTGAGGCTCTAATCTCTCGAAAGTTTTCGCTCGAGTTAAAACAAAAAAGGTTTCAAAACGTGCGCTCAGCAGTAAAGCAAGTGGAAATATACTACAAAACTAATCGCACTTAAAATCTACTACGCTGAAGTGAGCCTTCTTCCTTCCCCTGTCGAGGTATTGGTGTTTCGGGAAAAGGGGCTTTATAAAGGCTAAGCCAAGCCTCTCGGGAAGAGAGCACCACTAATTTTACAATTTCCTGGTTCAGAAATGTTATTTTTAGCTTTCTACAATAAAAAATAAATAACTAACATTTCAGCCGCAATTCTAAAAGGGCTTTCAAATTTTTCGCTTTATGCAAAACTTCCAAACTTTTAGGTATGATTTTCCATATCATCACGATGAATACTTGTACCCCGCCTTAACTTTCAAATCTTCTCTAAGCTTAAGTTAATACAAAGAACTCAACAAGTGATTCAGTAGTAACCTGCCGAAGATTACCCATCTCTCGCACAGGTTGCTTGGGGAAATACGGCGTTTGTACAGAAAAAGATAAATATTACAACATAACTTTCTTGAGGCTACTTTTTCTAGTCTTCCATAGCACTGATGGGTCGAGAGAGCAATAGTCACTAGAATGTGCTTATTCTGTTTAGAAATTCTCCTTGTTGTAGTAAAACTTGACACCATCGCTATCGTTGCTGTGTTCGTTCGCTGCTTTGTGGAGTTCGTGTGAGAGGCCAGCTGGTCCACAGAAAAATACACCAATGTTTGTCCTGAGATAAAAAGAGAAACAGTTACGTTTTGTGGGATTTTAGTTTTTATGCACAAGGGTAAAAGTCAAGTCTCCTTTCAAGCGTAAGTGGCCCATACTAAGGTCCCGTTTATATAGAGAAAAGTTGTCCCATGTAAGGCCCGTTTATATGTAGCAAAGTTGTCTCGGGTAAGAGGGTCACCTTCCCAGCCGTGTCAACTTTAGCGAGCGTTTATGAGAAGAAAAGTTGACCCCTTTGCCTGAGCCAAGGACTGGCCGTCCAATGACAACAGCGCTAGCGCATGCTCTGATTGTCTCGCGTTGACCGAGTTGACTTGGCTGGTTGAGCCAAAGTGCAGAAAAGAGCAGAAAAGTTGGCCCGGCTAGGAGGATGATCCTACTATCGTAAAAAGCTGACCCGGCTGGGCGGTTCACCCTTCTAGCTGAGCCAACGTTTTGTTTCCCATGTAACTGGTTCGCCAAGTTTTTTTAAGGCAATGTAAGAAACCTTGGCTCGCCTCGGTGTAGCTCGGGTAGGCGAGTGACCCTTCTACCCGGGACAAGTTTTCTCCATATAAACGGGGCCTTTGAGGGTCACCCTCCCGGTCGAGTCAACTTTGGCGAGTGTTTATATGAAGAAAAACGTTGACCCCTTTGAGCAAGCCAACAGCTGGCTGTCCAATGACAACAGCGCACGCGCATGCTTTGATTGTCTCGCCTTGACCGAGTTGACCCGGCTGGGTGAGTGTGTTTATATGTAGAAACGTCGGCCCGACTAGGAGGGTGACTCTACCATCGTGAAAGGTGACCAGGCTAGAAGGGCCAACTTTTTGTTTCCCATGTAAACGGTTCGCCAAGTTTTGTAAGGAAATGTCGGAAAAGTTGGCTCACCCAGGGTAGCCTGGGTAGGCGAATGACCCTTCCACCCGGGACAAGATTTCTCCAGGATAAAGCCTAAGTGGTCCTTATTTATTTTTTTTTTTTTTGGGGGGGGGGGTGGGGTGGGGGGAGGCTTGGTTTCTTGATTAGAGGCTCGCACGTTTAATCCAGACATCCTGGGTTCAAGTCCCGTTCTCACCTCTAGCTGAGAGTTGTTTCATGGTAGTCTAGAGCCGCGCTTATAAATGCCTAAATGGTCTGCCTCCTGCTAGCTGGGTTTCCGGTGCTATCTGTTGCGTTCTATTTGAAGAATTTGTTTGTGATATTTATCACATTATTCCTGAAAAGGCCTTTGTGGGGAGAGGATTTATCTATCGATTGAGTCACACGGCCGGAGCTTAACTCGGTTCCTAATTAACCCCCCACCCAGCAGGACTATTTTACTGGTATTTATTTATGCCTGGTACGGGGAGACAAAATTCCCACACCCTTAAAGCCACACCTCCCCGCCTGTTCTCAAACTGTAGTCTAGTGTTTAACGGGTTGTCATTAATTAGCCATCTTGGCTAACTGGCTCTATTAGCGTCAGACTAAGCAGAACAACCGCTTCTGGCTTTTGGCTTTTGGAGCCACGAGAACTTCTTTGGACAATTTTCAATGTATCCAGTTTAGTTTACTAACCTGGGGTGGGATTTTGCGACGCTACTAAAAATCTTATTCCACTCAGGCCTCCCATAGCGAGTCTTTTGTCTGCATCCTGTAATGATGTCTTCTTCTTCATCTTCATGCAGGACAATAGTGCGTGCCTATTTGAGGTGCCAAAATGGAGACTAAGTCGCCTTATTAT
Source organism: Pachyseris speciosa (assembly GCA_016490735.1). NCBI lineage: Eukaryota > Metazoa > Cnidaria > Anthozoa > Scleractinia > Pachyseridae > Pachyseris > Pachyseris speciosa. Next base: position 50,825 of record JAEMWC010001952.1, on the reverse strand, counting down.
AAAGTGGAGCAAAACGCAGCAAACAAGATATTTTCGGACTCTATAATGGGCAGTACGAAAAAAATAAAAGGCCTCGAAGAGGACACCTGGTTACTGGTAATGAAGAAACACAAGGGGAAGGAAAAGAATGGGCAAAATGTGCATTTCAGTTAAATTGTTCATCGAGCGGTCCAGCGCGCATGAGCGAGCACATGGGGAAGGGAAATGCAGAGTCGTTAGTATCAAACGTTTTGCTTCCGTTTGGTCAGCGGTTTCTCCAAAGTCGTTTCGATCAGTCTTCGTAGATGCCATATTTATCGTAAAAGCCAGCTATTTTACTTGACATTTCTTGCTCAAATGAAATTCTAAGAACTATGGACTGTAAAATTTAGATATTTAGTTTAGAACTCACATTTCAGAGGAGAAACTCGAATCAAAGAAGACACTGGCTATTATTGCCAATAATCACAAAAACATACCATATTTGGTCCCCATCCTCTAGTAAGGTAAATGTTGTACTCCAAAAAGTCTCCATTACCTGTCGCAACCATCTAAAAATTAAAGAGTAAACGCTTAAGATCAGAGTTAAAAAAAATAAATTAACCTCTCAATCGAACCAACAATTAAACGATTGAAAAAAAGATTCAATCATTTGCCCTTGCTGTCTTTTACTCGCTGATGCCAAATACTGTAATTAAACAATATTTGCCTCTACTTTCTTTTAAACTTTCACCATTTTTAATGATTAAAGACATAGCCAGTCGTTAGTCCTTGCACGCGTTTTTCCGCGCTTGACACCAGACACACATTTTAATTCGAATTCTGGCTGTTTAACTAAAATAACCAAAATAATGGAAGTCCGTGACTGGCCAAAGTGGCGGCTACTTTGCTTTATTAGCGAACTCACTCTGTCCTCTAGATATTGCAGCAGATCTGTAAACCATTCGAAGGCATTGGTGTCAGGGCAGATCCAAAAGAAATACACTTTCTTCACTACCGGGTTAACGTTGTTTTGGTTATGTTGATACCTGAAAATCACAAAACAAAAGCCAATCAAAACGAGTAAGATAACTCTCTAAGACTACGAATGTTCGTACTAGCAGCTAAAAGAGTAATAAAACAACGCAATTTAAAGACTTGGCAAAAGTAAATAGAACAAATAATGACACGAGTAGCAAGTATTAATACACTGTATTTTGAGAGTTAAATGGCCTAAAAGTCACATTGAATGCAGATTTGATTCTTATTTGAATTTGAACCCAAAGGAGCTGAAACCCAATGTACAAAATGGCTTAATTAGTTGGGTATCTTTGCCTAAAAAAAGCTGGGTTAGTTAACAATACATGGCTTCCCCATTGAAAGAAACCTGCGTTTGCTCGGACAGTTGCTGTTTGTGACTCTTTTCCTTCCTAGAAATGGCTCATAAGAGCCACATTCGATTCTGATTTAAATAAGAATTTTTGATGAAGTATGTGAGACTTACCATATGGACTTCAGTACTGATGCAAAAGGCGTCACTCCAATACCAGCCCCAATGCACATACACACTGGATACTTGAAAACGTCCTATGAACAGAGAAACAATACGTTACATTGTACTACAATTTCCGAGATTTTGCTGTATGACAATTTGCAACTCGCTGAACAAATATAGTAAACTGATTATAAAACAAGCACGATGTGCGATACTCTAAAGCCTTGGAAAACAATCTCAGGAAGTGCGAAAACGTTGATCTCTCTGGAATGAAAGTGTTTCGTCTGTTTGCAACAAGCATTTAAGCAGGATAACAGAAACAACTATTCGACATCTTTATCTGCTATTAGCTCGTAACCATGGTAGTTGAGGGTATTGTTCACAACAAGGCAAAGTGCAAGGAACAGAGCCACTACAACACACGTACGTCTGAGGCATCAAGAAATTTTCTTTACGATGCGCCCATTTAACTCTCACCCTACTGGAAACAAAACCAGTACCAACGCAGGCTAAGAAAGCCACTCGGAATAACAAAGAAATCGCTGAAAGCAGGGTCTTTGATAGGTGAGAGTGAGGTTTGCCTCGTTATTGTGTATTTGATCAGCCACCTTTTGCAAGGCAGACGCTTTCCGTTTGGTGAGCAGGCTTTGGATTATAACTGCTCATGCGCCACTTCCAAGCAAAGAAGATACGGTGCACAAAGAGCCAATGTCATCACGCAAGAGAACAACCAGCGAAGAAAGCGAAGAAAGCGAAGAAAGGGTTAAATTTACTTCTGTTTCGAGCCGCAAAATATAGAATAAAATTTCATCATTTTATTGTGAATAACGTTTATCTAGGCTAAGCTAGTTTTTCTAGTTAGGAAATTAATTAGATTGTGTATTGTTATTTTGCAATTAGTCTTATTTTAGTGTCCCCAGTTAGTAGAGGGTTTCACCGTCGAGTAGACAGTATTGACACTTAAATAAACTCATCGATTGATTGCTTGATTGATTTATTGATCCTGTTTTCGTGATACACAAGGGAGGCTAATGTCGAACATTAAATACGCTTGGACTGTAAGCAAACTACTATGATACTTACTGAGCTTGCAGTTCCAAAGGGGCCGTCAACTGCAAGTCTACGGAATGAAAAGTGATTTTGGTCACTTTTATTAATGTGTATAGAAACAGAAACTTCCCGCAACTCCTGCTTTCATTGCCAGGGCGAGAACGCTGGTCACACTAATAAAGCTGAAGTATTTGGCCACTTCGAACAAACTAACGAGCAAGTTAACACACGACAAACAAGGAGTTCATAAACATAACTCGACATCTGGCTTGGTGAATTATGTAGTAACAAAAGGTAAGTCGTAACTCTGACGGTAGAACCAACCTCGGCATATCTGCGAGACTTCTGGTTTCTTTTTCGTCTCCGCTAAACAGCTTCGCGAGTGCACCTGAGAATACAAGCAAAAACAGAACCATTTAGTTTGGTTTGGTGTTATGAAGGGTGTGATATCGATATATTATCAATCATAACAATCTCACCTGTCCAATCTCCGGCGATACGAATATGAACAGAGAAAAAATCGTCTTCAGGAGCCTACAAACACAATCAACAAGACCAATGACTCTGATAAGTTCCAGCAAAGCAGCACATGAAGGAAATCATTAAAAACCAACAAGAAATTTTAGTACAGTCTTTAAAAAGCATTATCATATGCAGGTGCATAAAATACCTTGATTCCAACAACTTTTTCCCGGTACTTTAATTACGAAATTTAGCGGGCCACCTTTACATTTCTTTCCACACCGGACCGGTAAAATCGTAGAAATTGTAAAGAAAATAAGGTTTTAGTTCAGGTTGCCAACAGTAAACAGGGAAAGCCAAACTTAGACACGGCTTGGAGACTCATTGAGTACGCATATGATTTTTTTTTCACAACTCTGGAAATTGTTTGATGCAAATTCTTTTGTACTGAAAAAAAAAAAATACAGGCATGAAGAGACACTTCAATGAAAAAGTGATAAGGCAACCTACTGCTCTAACTGAACGAGTTCCTGCAATGCAGCCTTTGAAAAAATAAAACCCGGTAAAGAAAGCCAACGATAGAGACGTCGAGAAAAAACGAATGCTGGCTTTGAAAACTTACTTGACAAGGTTGGTTGATCACCGTCAACGGTACTTACCGATGTCAAAGTAAATGGGTGCCACTCCAAATGTGACAACTTTGGACATTTGAGAAATATATACTGTAAAAAGATATATGAAATATAAGAAGTTATTGCACTTTCCAAATGAAAAGAAACAAATGAAAACCAACCAATAAATAAAACGGTAGACAGATGGAGGCGGTTACCTGTCCTGCATCGTGATGGAATCCAGCCTTTTTCATTTGAATTTCAATAACTTTAGAAGGATGATTCACAACCTGCACAGACAACCCAGGCAATGTATCAGTTATTACCTAACTGAATTGTCCGTCATAGTCGTGTCCCTTGCACGACTATTTTTCAGGCAACATTCATGGACGTGTACAACTTTTTACGAATTCGTTGTTGCAAAAGTCACAAATCCTTCGCGGCGATCACCGCACCGGGTCACTTAGCAAATAATCAATCGCGTATAAAATGAGAGGAAAAAATTCACACTGAACCGCACAAGCTTCATTTCCCCATAAATTATCTTAATACCCACCCTGGTTGCAATGTCTACTCTATAGCGACTTCATATCTCGAGAAGGTGAGATCTGATATCGAAGCTCGTCTCCACTACAGAAGTCATTAAAGTGAGTGAGCTATATAAGGTAAATTTTACCACAGAAAGACAAATAGTTTAAAATCGGCCCAATTGATCAAGAATTCTAAATGGCTCCGTAATTTTTTGCAATTTGAACGTCTCAGAGTCCAAAGATTTCCTAATACACAGCAAGTGGAAAGGAAATGATCATAATTTTATCCTTCAACAAAACCTCACCTTCAAAATTTTAACGTCTTGGAAGGAGCGATAAAACCTGATAAACCTTTCAATGATATACAAGACGATAGGCCCGGCGACCCATTTCCAAGTCTGTAGGAGAAAACAAAAGGTGATGTTAGGCACATTCGGACGTGTTGTACCCTGAGTATTGTCTACATATGACAGCCTATTAGGTGGAAACGATAACAAGAAATAATGTTCATTTGGAGAGCAGGGATGGCGTAGTGGTCAGGCCACTCGCCTCCCACCAATGTGGCCCGGGTTCGATTCCGGACTCGATATCTTGCGTAGGTTGAGTTTGTTGTTGGTTCTCTACTCTGCTCCGAGAGGTTCTTCTGCGGGGGTACTCCGGTTCTTCCCTCTCCTCAAAAACCAACATTTCTAAATTCCAATTCGTTCCGGAATTTCGAGCCACAGGTGTGTCAGTTTATTTATTTATTTATTTATTTATTTATTTATTTATTTATTTATTTATTTATTTAAAAAACTTCTTTGATCCGACCATAAAAATTTAAACTTGTTAGAAGTAAGGAAAGTAGTGTTATGATGGCTAAAACCACTGGCCATGATACACAGTTGTTCATGTTTGTCTGTTAATCAATCACATTAAACCACGCTGTCAGAGCTTCTGATCCAACATGGCGTTCGGCGGTGTTGTAATATATGTACCAAGTAGGATAAAACTGAATAAGGGTTGAAATATTTAAGACATAAAACACGCTGGAGATTTTTGAATGTTTGATAAACTTACATTCATTCCAAAAGGAACAAACTTAGGGGGAACTTTACATGGAGGTTCAGTGTTCCACAGCGTTAAATTTTTAGAGCAAACTTCGGGATCATGTTCCTCCACATTTGACTGAAATCGAACCACACCCCTGAAAATATAAAGACAATGAGCCTATTGACGATCACATAAATTAGAGCAACAATTTCACCTGGTTCAGATGGTCAAAGGAACCATTTGTGATTTTCTAATTCTGCAATATTCAGATTCCACAGCTCAAGTTCGTGGTAAATCAAATGAATTTTCGCTCTTTGAGACGGAAGCTAGAAACAAAACTACGAAACATGTGCAGTGACTGTAACGTTTGAAACTGCTCCAACAAAAGCAAAAGCAAAAAGTTTCCTTTAACCTAAAACAGAAAACATTAACCAAAAAACTGTGGAGTAACGAAAGCATAAAAAGGAAACATGTGCAGTACTTGGCCAAAAACTACGACTTACTGTATTCCGTGGAGGACAAGACCCGCGTAGAATATCACAAAAAGATGATGGTTATACCAGAAGACCTCAAAGTACGACCTCCTACAGAAAATAGCAGGACACATAAACAATTTAGACATTATAAAAACGACAGCGAGAAATCGCCGTGGAGAGGAAAACTCAAGAATGTCTCCATTTGTGCTCCGTAGTATAGGACGTGGATAACTCTTTAAAAAATATGTCATAATTTTTTTTAATATATGTAAATATTTCGAGGTAACTTAAATGTAATTGTTAACCGAAGATAAAACTGAAGGGAATCGAGGGTACAATAAAAGAGTAATTCTCATGGATGCTGAAAGGAAACCCATTATAACTTGCATACCTTATGAGCTCCGTGGAGGAAGAAACCTGACAACAGAAAGGAAATATTTCCATGTTAGTAAATTTACACTCGCTTAAAACGGTCATTCGTTTCCGAACGTCTTTACCAATTTCACTCCCCAAGTTTCATTTTTACTCTAAGGAATATCAAAACTGTGGTTTATGCCAAGTTTCTACGTTGTCGACAATATATACATCAATCTATCCAATTCAATACGGGCGATCAAGCGGCATATGTAGAATATGTCAGTCCGTGGAACTTTGGGTGTATCCAACATTTGAGAATGTTAAAAATGGTAACAAATGCAATAGAGACGATCTTTCACACATGGAGTTGCAACTGACAAAACTTTGAAAGAGAAAATATAACGAACTTTTCTAATGCACGATTACATTAGGGCTGTTTATACGAGAGAAAATAAGCCGCGGCTTACTCTGGCCGCGGCTTACATAAGATGCGAAGGGAACCATTTATACGAGTAAAAACTCCTAGGCCACGATAAGAGCCGCAGCTTGAGAAAGCCGTGAACGTAGATTTTGTACCATTTATACGGAGTGTTCGCGTCTTATGTAAGCCGTGGCCAGAGTAAGCCGCGGCTTATTTTCTCTCGTATAAAAGGCCCTATTGTCTATGGCCCTATTGTCAAGAAGAGGACTCAATGAATGGGTGGGTGAATGAGTTAGGGAGGGAGGGATTTAGGTAAGGCAGCAATTAATGGATTGCCGGGCTGGCGTGAAGCAAGTCGGGAAGCAAGGCCGAATAAAGACTATGAGCTACTTTCATACATACCATCAAAATAAGGCAAAGAGTGATAACTGCTCCTGTTATACCAGATGCTGCAAAATGACAAAATGTCACTGTTTCAAAATCGGACCGATGCATATCAAAGTCCATGGACTGGAGGGTTTGAAGGGAAGTTCCAGCACCCGGCTAATAGAATGACTTCTGGCTGCACACTGTGTATATTTATGGTGGTCTCATTCGCTCACCTAATTATCCAGCCAGGCCGACCACATTCTGGCAGAGACAGATCACCAGTGTGTGGGTGCTTTAATGTCCCACGGATTATTAGGAATAAGTTTTGGAGACGGGGCCTACGGTTTATCGTCCTTATCCGAGAAGACTAGAAAGTCTAACCGTTTGCAAATGTCATTACAAACTTGTAGGCAGCACTTTCTCTTCAATTACGTTTAAATACGCTGAGTGTTTGTCCGGGCGGGGTTTGAACCCGCGACCTTCCGCACAGTAGTCCGATGCTCCACCACTGAGCTAACCTATCGACTGGTCATTACATATAGGGCCATCGTGAGAACGTCTTTTCTGTGTATTCCCAGCCCGGGGTCCCCAGATTGTTTCATTATATTTTAAAGAGACTTTGTGGTAAGTGACAGGTTAGATATATGAATAATATGAAACTATTTTTGATCTCCTTACCTAATTTCCACAGCTCGACTACTGGAACCTAACAAGAAAAGACATGAATTGTCAATTACACGAGTACACTAAAATCTGAAGTGTAATGACAGGCTGCAAGGTGATGATCATCCATAGAGCAAATCTCGAAGACAACATTTAACACTTTACTGGTGTTAACACTTTCACAAGAGCTGCATGCATACAAGCATAAAATTTATATCTCAAGCTAACACAATTCTACTTACAGTGTTGCTATTTCGTATGGGGTTAAGATAAGTCTCGTTGCCAATGTCCGCCATATTGTTCAGAGTTTGAATTACCCGATCTTTACTCTTGTATGAATCAATAAAAAACTCCACGTTGAAAACGTGAGCGACGATGTGAATCGCTGTGGACAGAATACAAAGTGAATCGTTACTAAAACAAATTGGAGTTTTCATGCAATCTTAGCTTTTTTTTCAATGCCATCACATATTACCAGGATTGCCCACGAGCTGACACGAGCGACAGATCAACCGGCCAACCAATCAACACACCAACCAAACGACCGACCCACTTACTGACTAAATTACTGCCAGAGCACTAACTGACTGCAAACATATGAGAATGAATATATGAAAATCATATATTTGAACTGCGGATTCATGATTAAATATGTGACTGATCATCGCAGTTATGAACACTACTTAAGCAGTAGTGAAAAATACTGCAAACAGTCGGACGGACTGATAGAGCAACAGACATAGAGCAACAGACTGAATGCCGAACAAATACCCGATTGATGGATTGACTGACTGAGCAACTGACTGACTTTTATTTTCAACAAATTGAACAACTGACTGCCGACTGACCCACCAACCGTCTAACCGGACTAAGCGATCACCCATTCGCCCTAAATATCAACTGTTTGACAGCACGACCAGCCAAGCGAATGTCTGGCTGACTGAAGTGAACGATGTAATGACTGACCAACCAACTGACTAAATGAATTACCCATTGATTGACCATCCTATCACCCAACCGCATAACAAAGGGACCGACCGCCGACTCACTCAACCAACTGACAAACTGAATGACCAATCGAGTATGTAAATAACCGAGTTGTGCCGGACTGACCGACTGAATGATGGACGGACTGTGTGAATAACCGATGGAATAACTGACTGATAAATCTCATCTTACTGACTGGTTGACTAACTTTATTTCTGAACCCATTCCATTTGAATGAAGTGTACGTTTCTCATGTACCTGTTTGAAGACAGATCATGTAAGCAATGTACTTGTGGAATGTCTTATGCTTGTCAAGCAGACGGAGAACACTGTGGCCACACTGCAATAAATGTATATAAATAAATAACAAATTGATTTATTCACTGCATTTAGTTTCGGTTACACAAGTTAATGCAACTGGAAAAGACATGATAAGTCAAGTTCGTCACAAGTTCCAAGTCAAATGTTTTAATACAAGCAGACAACACGCAAAATTCAACTGAGAGGCGAAAAATCATTGTGGTTGCAATCCGTTTTGCAAAATTTCTAAAATTCGCTAGCCAGCTCTGATAACTGAAGAAGTAGTTAGCAAGACAAACAAGTGAAAGCAAGTGTAAATCTCCCAAAGTAGTTCTGTCGAGGTTGCAATTTTTCGTCAATTCCCAAAATTTGTAAAATTCGCAACCGGTTCTGATGACTGGAGGGGTAATTAATTAGCCTGCTTAGCTGGCGGTACTGTAGGCGCGCGGAGGAGGCGTAGGAGCTGTTGAAAGCGAGCGGCGAAACCGCTACAACCATTCTCCATTCTCTTCGCGGCTTCTTCCCCTCTCGCTTTAAGCGGCTCTTTACTCCTTCGCGCCTACAATACCGCCAGCAACGCAGCCTAGTAATTAATAAGACGAAGAAGAAGCACAGCCCGGCAACAAAAAGTTGTTACCTGCAAATTTAGTAAACCAACAAAAAGTCGTAAAATTTGTAGTTGGGGTCCAATCCCGAAAATACCTTTATAGAACGCACCAGTAAATGCAATAGCATGGAAACAGAAAGGACAAACCCCTTTCCAGATCCATTTTCCGAGCACGAAAACTTTATTTTCTGTTTATTGTGCATCTCTGAATAAGTGAATTTTCAGTACTTAAAGACCTGGTGGCTGACTTATTATGGTGAAGGTGGAATGCATAATGTTTACTCGCTCAGTGGACAGCAAGAGGATGTACTTACCCCAAGCCCCCGAATGGATGATAGTAAGTTTCTACACATCGTCAACAAAATCAGCATGCAGTTGAAATTGAGCACAGCGGCTGAGGCACGAGCGAAAGCTAGCCCATCCTGTAACAACAAAATTAACAGAAAACTAAAACAGACTGAAGGATTCTCTAAATAATCTAACCCTTACAGAAGTGTTCCTTTGTCTTGGTGTCCAGCTAAGCCAACAAAAGAAACGCCGCGCGCTGATCGATGAAACAAATAGAGTTTACTTCTTGTTATTCCCTTCGCCTTCGCAAAAATGTCGGGTTTTGCTGCTAAATTAATATAAAGCCAACAAAATTTCAATTTCACTTTCAATTTCAGAGTCAAAAGTTCTTCATGAAAATCGAACTGAAAATGAAACGGGACTACGCGTTTCCTTATCGACTTAATCCCCCCACCCAGACCCAAACACCGCACACACACATTCTGGTGCAATCACTCTAATGTTCTGGTAACACAATAAAATCTTTTATTTCACCATTGAGAGCCATTTATACCGAACGATAACAGACTGAAAGGGCATCTTACTTTACCTTAACAATAAGCCGCAGGTAGAAGTTTGGTTTGGTGGTATTCAGAGTTATGAAAACACTGACAAACAGGTAGGTATTGATCCCCATCCATGCTATCTAAAAGCAAAGTACAGAACAAGTGAATTCAATGCTAAAAACTAAATATAAGATACAGCAAATTATGAGGAAGCATTTGGGTGCGTGCGAACACCCTCCCTTGAACGGAAATACTACTGCCATTGACATTCATATCAGTTTAATACGGATCACTGAGAAAAGGTGACTGAACAAGTGATGGAATTCAGTTGTCAACGTTTTGAGTATGTACATCCATTTTTTTCACGTGTAACTTACATATTCGCACATTTAAAAGCATGTGATGTAAAACGAAGCGAAACTTAATCCAAAAGGTTAAATGATCAACTGACAATCAATCAAATAGTAAACGTTTACATAAAAGCGCTTCGCTGAACTTACAAAATTTATTAGCCAAATAAAAAGAGTATATGAAGTCTTGCCCGAGATCGAAAAATAGAACCATCTGGGAAACCTCCGAATGAAAATTGAACAAGCAAGTTCTTTTCCGTAGATTTGACGTTCTCTTCAATTTGTCTACACCAAGGCCGGATTTGCTGAACAAACACTAAGTGGGAATCTGCACGTATAAATAAAGTCAGCTTTTACTCCCTCGACCTTGTTCAAACCCAGCCTCGTGTTCTAATTTAAAATGTTTGGGAGGGATATTTTCCAAACAAAAGAAGGCAACTTTAACAATCATTTAGTTGCCTGCTGCGTTCAGAATTTTCAAGACAAATTGATAGCGACTCCACTGAGCCTGTAAATGAGTAATCTGTTGTGGTTAGTCAGTTAATTGGTTAAGGTTCGACACATCACCAAAAATTGCAATAAAATACGCGTATTTGACAGGACCTCAGTGAAACAGACTTACTATGACAATGTATCTTGCCAGCTCGTTCACCGCGAATCTTGTCATTGTAATTCGTCTTTCTGAGGTAAAGGTTTCCTGTAGTTACGTAGTCGCCCTGATGTGTGAAGCTTATGTAATTAATCCCGTGGGATCTTGTGACCTAAAAAAATATGCACGACGAATAAGTCACTCATTCCACTGTTGTCACGCTCTTTAATGTAACTCGTTAATATGCACCGACCTTAAATCTTCTATTCAATAACTGTTCATGGTTTGAGGACTTAGATTAGATAACAGTACCTTTAAAATCCCTTCTGAAGCCCTTTTTAAGTGAGCCATTAGCTCATAAAAGCGAAATCCTCCCCTGTAGACTCCGAGTTATGGGTGGTTTGCACGTTACGTCATCGCCGCCATGCTGGTGCACGTAAACAATACATCTCTCATTAGCTTCTTTCGTTCGTCAACCAGCATTTGTTCGTTTCACCATTGTTATAGGTGTCTCTAGAGATTGGCTGCAAACCACCTCCTCCAAAACCAAACGCATTCATATTCAAATTCCCACCTTTCTCAGGCAGAGATGTTGTATACCCGGGGGAAAAAGAGAATGTTGAAGTTGATCGGTGCAGAATATCCAAATATTTAAACTCTGTAGGTAACTTCAGCGCCCAGTTGTTCGATAGGCGACTAACGCAAATCCGCGATTAAAGGGGCACTGTCGCGTAATTTGGGTCTGAAGTACGTTATATGCACATTGGAACTATTTGCGGTTGTCTATGGCCACGGATGATGATGAGGAAATGGATTGCAACTTGGAAAATGTTAGGGTTTCATCATTGTGTCCTGGAAAAATCGCCACAAAATACTACTACTTCCTTTCCTGTCCAAAAAATAATTAGAAATCTATTTCTTCGTGTGAGACAGGCCGATTGCAAAACTATAGAAAAAGTTACTTCGTCACGAGTTGAACAACTTATGACAAGAATTGCCGTGACAATTGGGTGTCCTGTGAAACAGCCGAACGAAACTCGAGAAAAATTGCGGTGTAAAACGCGGCGGTTCGAGCCTTAGTTAAAGTGTATATGACAAAATTTTTCATTAGCTTGTTCGAAAGAGCTTTCAAACTGATGAAGAAAGGCGTTTATTTTATTGTAATAGCACTCTTGGTTGCCGAATTATTCAAGATTTTGATTTATGCAAATTAGAGGACTTGTGACGTCACAAGGTGGGTACAAAATGAAGTAAAATCACAAAATATGGAATATCTGTCTACAGGGTTGAAATTTTGCAGGGTTGATGTGCTGCCAGAACTACACATTGTGATAGTGGTTATGATGTCAACATAGGAACATACTCGTTACCAGAACTCTACCTTTCCAAATGCCTTATTTATTGCTCCAGGGTCTAACAGACTTTGTTATACTTGTGCTGTGTAATGTCCATGTTCGCTCGCACCCACTGAATGAACATCAAGAGCAAATAGCACTTCTTGGGGAGGGAAACTCTGATTTTATCCTTTGGGAAGGTAGAGGTCTGGTAACGAGTATGTTGCTATGGTGACATCATAACCACTATCACAATGTGTAGTTCTGGCAGCACATCAACCCTGCAAAATTTCAACCCTGTAGACTTAGTATTTGCACAGATATTCCATATTTTGTGATTTTAGTTCATTTTGGACCCACCTTGTGGCGTCACAAGTCCTCTAATTTGCATAAATCAAAATCTTGAATAACTCGGCAACCAAGAGTGCTATCACAATAAAATAAACGCCGTTCTTCATCAGCTTGAAAGCTCTTTCGAATAATCTAATGAAAAAATTTGTGTCATATACACTTTAAATCGAAATTAACTGTTCAGGGGCAACGGGTTTCTAATCCGACGGTTGAATAAGTGCTATCTGCAACAAAAAGAAATTCATGGTCTAAGAGAACAGAAAGTCCCATCTACCTACCTTTCCTAGCGCTTTTTTCAATTGAAAATTGCGGTTCAGTCAGCCTGGAAGCGCTTGCTGGCGATAGTTACAATCCCATTTCCATCAGCCGATTGTTGATTCTGAAATTCGTGCATCATGAAGTTGCTCAGATCTTCGAAGGCCTTGATTTATCGACGCGTTCAGTTTCAGAAATAGCCTAATTCCCACGGATACGTTCGTATTCTTGTTCTAGTAAAAAGATTTACTACCAAACATAGGCATACAAATCCGAGCTAAAGTGATAATACTTGGGATGGTGTGTTCCGGCATAAATATTCTTCAAAAACAGAATAGGAGAACTATTTGTGTGCAGTGGTGTATATTTGGTGCCAAATTTAGAATCATTATCTGATCCATTCGTATATCAACCTTCCGGAATTAACTCTTCCAGACTGAAATATACTCAGGAGTATTTCAAGACTCATACCACAGGACGTTTTTTTGGAACAATTGCGGCATAAAATATTAAGTGTTGGAGAAATGTATAGTCCAACACATAAGGATCCTTGATACCAATATTTGATCTTTAGGCTGATAACGATTGTTACGTAGTAAGATTATTTGAATGATACCTAAAAATAATTACTGATGGTTAAGGTTTCCTTTAAGATTATGTCATAGGATTCCCAAGGGATACTGTTGAGCCACTTGCAACTAGGCGTCAGAATTTGACGAAGAAAGAATTTAAATGTATCCTAGAATCTGACGCGCATTCTTGCAAACGTTTTTTAGACAAGGCACTGGAAAATGGCCATAATCTAAGATCTAATAAGACGAAATCAATGTACCTCAGAATACCTGTATCACGCACTAATAGGCACAAACAATCGTTTATTCCTAGAGGTGCTGAACTTAACTCAGAACTTAACTTAATCTAATATAACTTAATTTATATTACTTAATATATGTATATGCACTTTTAGCCCGTTGTTGTTCTGCCTTTTTACATTTTCTTAGTCATCTTTTCAACTTTTCTATGCATTGTACACAATTTGTAGTTTTTAATTTTTATCAATTGCAATATTACCGTAATTCGTATTGCAAAAGGTAATAAATAAAGTTGTTGTTATTATTATTATTATTATTATTATTATTATTATTATTTTGATGGCCTGTCACATTATGTAACACCCGTTCTCATATAACAGCATGTGGGCGTTGCGGCACTTTTATGTCATTTTTCATGCAAGACTTACCGTCTAGAATCCCAAAATACAATTTCGTTTGACCCTCAATATCTAAAAACATTTCCCATAAAAATTTAGCTTGAGGGTGTGTTGTGTTAATTTTAGTGATAATATTTCTCCCAAGTATCTAAAAATAGCAAAAGCATTATACACACTTAATATACCACAACAGACCATTCCTATTTTTAGTTCCTATTTCAAAGTACGTCATTTGTGTGGAATTTAATTTTGCGGTTATATTTTTTTTGCCAAAAAGACCTGAGCGGTCGACAAGTGAGGCTGCAGACACCTTACTGGTATTGTTGAACGAAAGTACCCTATCACGAACGTGAAGACTAAATCAAGTAACCCTGATTCACCGAAACTAATGGTGCTTTACTTCTTTCTGTGACTTGCTGACAAAATTTGCGTCACTTTCTCAACCAATTTGAAGCAAAGCCAAAACCAATTGTGACTCGTTCTGACGCAATTTCCTACTCTTAACGTCGGCTATATGTCTATATGTAACTGGTGCCAACCTTTATTGGTTCATTGCGTTGTATGCGTTTGTCGTAAGTGGTCAGAGCAATTGCTTTGGTTATGATAAATCTGGCTGTGCGACCCGCATTTTAACTCCCGCTTTATTCATGATAAAATTACTTGATCGGAATACTGAATTTTTTCCGTTGTAGATTTTATTTATTCATTCAATCATTTATTTATTTATTTATTTGCCATTTTTGACAATATTTACAAATAATATACCTAAGTTAGTGGCGAGGAGACCTCAGGAAACCATAATTTGGTGCTGTGTGAGTGCAGCATGACAGATTCAGGATTGTTTAAATAAAAATTCTAGCATTTTTTTCTTGAAGGTAAGAAAACTTGCTGAACAGGAAATTGAAGTAGGGAGAGAATTCCAAATCATAGGACCTTGAGATAGATTTAGCAACATTTGCCTTGTATCCTACCCTGAAAAACGTATCAACGAAAAATAACTCCAGGGGTTTTGCTCGTGGTGTTGTGCTAGGTGCCACACTAAATAAGTTATATTTTATTCTGCGAACAGAGTACAAAAACCTTAAAACTCGTTAATTCCGATAAATGTCTGGTGATCTGAATTAATTTACTTACAGAAAGAACATGAACCCTCTCAAGAAAGTAGTGCAGCTCAAGTAATCAGAGCACCTCAATTATGACAAAGAATTTTAAAAGGACATCTGGTGGGAATAATCTATGAGGGCTACTATATGGCGTCGATGAAAATAGTTAATGTTTGTCACTGACTTGTCATATATAGGCGGTTCTCTAAGGCGTGTTAACATGAAGTACATACTGTGAAATCAGCCTCACACCTAAAACTCGGGTGGTATTCCATAGCCATTTATTTTCCGAGTTAAAAATAAAAGAAGAAGATATGAATAGCATCTAAACTATGAATTAATTTTAAAATAGGAGGTGCTAATCGACTGTTTTTGTTCCATCACCTACGCCGTGGGCTAACTGAATACACATAATAACAGATCACACAACAGTAACCATCACACGGTTTTCAATGGTGGTTACCATGGTAACTAGATAAAAACATTAATCCGCAAACTACTGGGAATCTAAGTACTGTTTACTTTGGGAGATATATTTCTTATATTAGTCGCAATTTAACTATTGTAGATCGTGTTCACTTGATATCTTTTATGTAGCATTTCATTTTGAAATTTCTTTGCAGGTATTGTAACCCAGTCCTGCAAGGTCTTGTGTTTCGCTATATAAAGATAATTTCCCTTTTATTTTTATTTATTTTTGTCAACTGCAACGTAATTTATATTTCCATGATGTGTGAAAAAACAATTCATCGTTACTTGCTCTTTTGAAAACGTTGAATATCATATTTGACCTGAAGTGGCTATACCAGCACTCAAAAGAATGATAATGGCATACTTTTAATAAAAATTCTGAAGGTATTCGCCAGGGTTGAAGGTGGGTTAGCACATTTACCCAACCCTCTCCGTAACTGCACATGCGATGCTGGGCTCACATCTTTATTCGTCTCCCTAACTGTTCACATATAACGAGCCATATTTGACTGAGTGAGAGACCTGTATCTTGCCTCAAGAAACAAACAGACTTTTGATGCAGCGATACAATATTTGGTGATATTTATACTCAACGAGTGAAGAACATTGTTTTTTTTAGAGAATCAATGTAAGTTTATGCATCCCAGGACAGCAATCGGACAGCATGTAATCATGACAAGCAACAACAGCGAGGACTCTGTACGAAAAGTGCAGTAACAAAGGCATCAATTCGTGTATTTTCTAAGGTGGCCACGTGAGGTCGGCACACGGTGTCAAACAAATATCGCCCGATACGCTAGCTTCAGACAATTATAGCTAAGTGCCCATGCCTTCATCTCCAAGAGAATCGTGGATCCCCTGATACGATGCGTAAGTACGTGTAGAATAGCAGGGTCGATACAACTCGCTAGCAACCAAGCCCCAGCAGGTTGTCTCTTGTCAGTCCTAATGACATTTTAGGTCCGAAAATTATTTTCTGTATACAGTGGTCCACGCCAAATCATGGTCGTTTATGAAATTACTATCTTGATTTATGGGACAAATTGAGAGAGAATTCCTTGAAAATTGTCCTAATAATCGTTGAAAAACGAACCTAAAAAGATACGTGTCGTATGTGGTATATAAATTTCTCAATACTATGCACATTGTATTAGCTAAAATAACGAAATGAGTGAGAAGTAGCCGAGCGCCTCTGACACAATGACACAACATTTTTGTTCGCTCAGTGTTGGCCCTATAAAATTTTTCTAAAGTCGGGTAAAGCGTCTAGCAGCAATACTGACATGATCATGAAACATCTTAACCTATAGTTTGCAGTAATCGCACTGTTATCATCCTTCTAAAGTCACAGTTCGAAATGTAAAAAAAAGAAAAAAAAGTTTTAAAACTGATCATACTCAGCGAACAAAATGAGGTCCAGACTTCGAGCAGGGACTCCCAGATGTGTCATGTAAATAGTGCTTACAGTTTTGCTGTGAAAAATTATTGCAATTAAGAATCAAACGGTAGATAACAATCTTTTTTTCAAGATGTCTTTTTGTCGTGTTTCTATTTGCTACGACGAAGAGAACAACTATGACCTGTCAGTTTTGCCGCGCCTGGCAGTGAAACCTCGCTCCACTCAAAGCAACAGTAGTGCTGGTATGAGCTGCTCGGTTCTATTTTTGTGTGTAACATCCTAGCCTGTTGTGAACAAGTAATCCTTAAAGCTCACCTTTTCAACAAGACCGATTCCTCTTAAGTGATCCTTTATCCTTATTAGTGCTGACTCTCCGGTCCAGTGTCGGTTATCAAATAACGATTTATTTCTAAACTGCCTGTTTGTTGTATTCCACTCACACACAGAGCGAAATACTGAATATTGTCTTGTTAGCTTGTGGTCGCAGCATGGGACTTTTGCATGCACCGTTTGCGTGTCATCTGTAGGTATAAACACCAATATCCTGGCCCCGGATTATGATTATTTATCATGCTAATTAATTATTCGGCTATTCAATATCATATCCGCAACTTAATTATTTGTATTTATAATTTCGTAAGAGCTTGTTTGGTTTTGTATTTCCTTCTGATTGAATTTTTACTGAGATGTGTATTTTGCTTGATATGTTTGAGACCATTAATACAAGAAGAGATTTTATTGTTCCACATGACAATCAGTGAAGGGAATAAAGCGATAAGGAAAGAGAAGAACCTTGGTTATGTAATAGGGATTTTAAAGAGCGATCATGCAAAGCAACTCCATGTTTTTATTTCTGTGGTCTCACACAGCAGTAACCCGCGTCTGACCCGACCAAAGCACGTATTCATTTGGGGTGGATTGTGCTATCTCACGAACGGTAGTTGTATAAAATAGTTTTATTTAGAGGTGTTAACTTCGTTTAGTCAACAAGATATGCTATTACGTAATAACAACATACAAAACCACAGTTACCGAAAGATAGCCCGCTGTGTAGGCATTGCGATGACTTCTTCACTCCATGCCGATAACAGTTAGGATCTCGGCATTATCTGGTTATATTTAGCTGTCATACGTCATGAAACCTCACTATGACGCTTCTTTTCCTAAAATGGTTCTTTGCTTTGGCGGTGCCACTCCACAACAAAAGCTTTTATGTCAAAGTGGGAAATACACTCCTCTCTGCTCAAAATATTTACCAAACATGTTCCTCTTTCCTGGGTAATATTCATGCAATTAAAACTCATACAAACGATATGATTTAGCTACGAGTATCAATGTTTTTCCACCCGTTTTTCATTTGTTTTGTATTGATAGATATTTATCTATTTCTTTTAAATTAGTTCAAAACTCCAGGAGTGATTCTCGTTTTATTGCTAGAGCTCTGTTTCGTATGGTCAAAGAATGACCACACTCATCAGGCAATTTGCTTTATATCTTATACCGATATTTAATACTGAATGTCGAAGTAAAGAACTGTTGAACTGGTTTATAAGAATAGTTTCTCTATTTTACAGCAGCTGCGTCCAATGTCGGTAAAATTGAGGATTTTTTCTTGTATCAGTTCAGTATCAAGAAAAAAATAAGTAATGACAATCTCTTGGTTATAGAGGGACAAAATGAGATCAGCTTACTGAATACAAACGTTCCTGAAGTTTGGCTATTGGCTTTGTGAACATGATGATATAGCAATAAAAACCTTAATTATTGTCAATATTTGTTTCGTGTTTGTTTCTCGTGTTTATCGCATTTCCTTGGTAACGGAAGTAATTCTGGCCTAAATGTGGAGTCACTCGTTGCATATCCTGCGTCAACTAAGTGGCCGACTATTTTCAGCCTTTCACTGTCGTGTTTGTGGTCGTCCGTCCTGGGTGATCATGTTGCAACCGGATATCGATCGTCTCTGGCTGTGTGATAAGGGTGAAACATGTCCGATCTCACGCAGCCGTTGCAAGTTGGCACGGTAGAGCCTGTAGATCTGACTGCACAGTCACGGTCACGTTCTTATTGATGGGTGGGGCGAATAGTTGTAGTCTCATAATCAGTCTTAAAACGCAGCAATTTCCTATGTTCATGCTGCAGAGCTTCAAAGATTGCATGAGCTTGTCTTTGTACCGTCTCCTTCCCGCATTCGATGAAATCGTTCCGTATGCACTTTAACGAGAGGTTTCATTAAATCACACATTGCTGCACTTGTAAGCACAGCCTGATCTCCCACATAAGCAACTTAAAGTATGACAACAAGTAACGCTTGGAAATAGTTTAGCCACTGAATTACTCTTTCAGCATAAACCGCGAACGGCTACTATTCTCCTGGTTTTCGTACATGATTTTTTTATTTTTTGCAAACCCCTGAATGTTTATAAATGTACCCTTTTCTTTGTTATAAGATCCCTTATATTGAACCCCTGTCAGCCATTACATAATCTGGAGGCTTCAACTAGTCCATATTTTGGCAATATATTCCATCAGGCTACAGGAGAGTGAATGTGAAGGCTCCTGATGGCGAAGCATCAAACAAAATTTTTAAGGTGTTCTGATGAGTCTCGCTCAAAGTCTGATAACCATTCAAGGAACTTTTCTTGG
Organism: Pachyseris speciosa; assembly: GCA_016490735.1. Lineage (NCBI taxonomy): Eukaryota > Metazoa > Cnidaria > Anthozoa > Scleractinia > Pachyseridae > Pachyseris > Pachyseris speciosa. The sequence continues at coordinate 30,969 of JAEMWC010001952.1, read as the reverse complement.
CAGTGGGGTGTCTATAATTCTAAAAACGTTCCCTGCGAACTAATCATAGCTCATTTCTACAATATAAATTGTAGCATTCGATAGTTTTTCTCTGTCGGCAGAGTAGTATTCCACAAGTAAAGCCCGCTAATAAAAATGCGGGAAGAGTCGCTCTGTTTCGAGACTCTGGAATGCCACTTCACTGAACCACGAAAATTATCTTCGAATAATATTGTTTCAAATGGGTTAATTCTCGGGAAAGAACTGAAATTTCCAACTCTAACGGTGTTCTTAAAAAAAAATTGAAGAACGGCGAAGTTTTCATCATTCTTTGCTTTGAAACCCAAAGGTGCAACTGACAAAGGAGAACAAAAAGACTGCGCGACGTCAGAAAAGCCTTTGCACTGGAGCTCTTACCGCTGACCAAACGTCTCCACGTACAATCGAGAAATATTGAAGATTAACAAAAACTAGATTAGCGAGAGGAACCGTGGAAGATAAGAACTAGGGCTTGTACATAACAATGAAATTTAACAACGCGCTCTTTGCGTCAGAAGTTTCTCATAGCAGTGTTTATACACCGGCGGTGGTAACAGCGTAATATTCATTATGATGGGCTACATTAATCACCTCATAAATGTAATTTTACTTAACCTGTCGAGCAAGTTTTAGTTCATGTAATGTAACGGTCAAGCAGATACAAAAGACAATTGATTTTAAGTGTAATGGTGACTGTGCGGTAATTTGTATCACACGGGATAAGTACAATGACGGTACTGAATGCTGAACTAGATATTGCCTCAACAGTGTCTACTAATGCTGACTATGTTGTTTCTTGTAACACTGTTAATTATTGATTTGATTTTTTGTCTCACAAGTAGTTTGATCTGCGCCTTGCTCTCATTGGCCAAGCCGTTTCGATCTTTGGGTGCTTTAATGCAACTCATTTACACGTCTGAAATTTAAATCAGAATGCAACGAAGCGAGATGAGATTTTAACTACTCGGGAACCAAATTAGTACTCAGGGCTGCCTCGTGAGCTTCGCGCCCTCGCTCGACTGACTCACAAGTTTACAAATTTATGGAATAGTCCTTATTTGTGAAAAAGAGATCGGAGATACTGGGTAAGGCTCTTCGGCTTTAAACGGGAACATAAAGGGCTGTTTGCGATAACTTCAATATAAACGTTCATGAAAACTTAAATTTACGAAATTGAATAATATGTCAACCAGATATCTGGACCGGTAGCAGTCCTAGCCCGAGCCTAACCGGTCCCTTGAGTACTGAATTTTACGGAAAGGATGGCAACTGTCCGCTTAGGTGATGCTGTGTCAAAATGTTAATCTTCCTCGGAAAAGTCGTAGTAGACAGGCCGCTCTCAGCGGCTCGATGTTGGTGTTAGAGTATCATAAAGAAAGAGCACTACAATTGGAACCTCTCACAAGCGACCCCCTCTTCTAAGCAACCGCGCCCGACAAGTTGAGCTGGCGGTTTGAATGAAAGAGGTAACAAGGAGTTTTATTCGAATTCCACGTGACATGGAATGAGTATGATAAGAGTACTTTCTTGTTTATCGTGAAGGGGAATGAATTGTGGAGCGATAATTTTACTGAAAACTGACGTATTTGAAAAAAAATGAAAGTAAAAAAAGACGAAGTCTGGCACAAGATAACTGATCTACTTTCCATATACTGTCCCCTTGTCGTGTTGTCCCAATAATTGCATGATTGTATACAGCTATTGCAATTAAGATTGTCGGGTAAAAGTTTCAAGCTTAAAGACAAGACCGAAAGGTAATATGGGTAGTTCTTAATTTATTTTCGGAGGCGCGACAAGTAGGATGGAAGGAAACACTGTAAACATTTGTCTGCGTGTTTTAAAAGCAAAAAAAAAAAAAAAAAAAAAAAAATCGCACGATTCGTATTGCGTTCGAAACGTGCCGCTGTTTGACAGTGTTACTGGATTAAAAGCCTACTTATTGGAGAGATGCGCAGAGGAACTCCGGCCAGCAGCAAATTGTAACTTACTTTTGGTTACATCGGTGAAGGAAATAAGAAGTTTTCCATTACTTCGGAAGCTCAACTTGCCGAGGCGCTGTCCTTAGTGAAAAGGGGATGATTACTTTGTGGGTCGATCCACGCTTACCTAAAGCCAACAACTCAGTCGTCTCAACATCGGGGAAGAAATGAAAAGGTATAGTAATTTTATCCTGAATATCATCCCCGTCTCCTCAGGTTGCATACTCAGGAGAGTGTGTTATTTAAGAAGACATCTGGAATTCAAGCTTCTCTAATTCCGCTTGTGATGATCAGGAACTGGTTTTAAGCAATTTAATGTTTTGTGTAACTAACCGCGGACCCAGTTCTGAGATTATGACTGATGATGATGAAGAAGAGCCGTCAAGTTATGAAGCATGCCTGTCAAGCTTGCGACTGCATCATAAACTCCCAAAGTTTAAACTGCGTTGTTGGGCCAAGATGTTCCCGCCCGTCACGTCAAACATTCTCAGTGCGAGGAATGAGGGGGGCCGATTATTCTTAAAAAGATTTCATTTTTGTCCCAATTTTACACTGTAAAGTTTGTAAGAATTATGTTCGTCAATATTTTTCTTCAAATTATTTTTATAATGCCATGTGAATTAGCATTTAACTCACTCGAAACTCACGAACTCCAAGTGCATGCACGTATGTTAATTTTATGCCGCTTTTACAGCTTTTACCGAGAAGAAAAGTCAAAACTCTTCTATTCATGCAGTAGTGAAGAAAATCATGTTTGAGCCCCAGCGCTGGCTGTTAATCGTGTTTCATGGTAAAATTCTATTTTTTGTGTCGGTACCATTTAAGTCAGGTAGCTGCGTTCATAGCTATTAGGGAGCTAAGCAACACAAAACACACAAAACAAAAGGTTTAATGAGCTAATAATATACATGAAAAAATGTCTCGATTCTCATTGGCTAAGAGAAATGCAGTTTTTTGGAAACACCGGTGCAGATAAAAGGTAATTCGGTGCAGAAAAAAGGAAATGCAGTGCAAAACAAGGTAAAAAATTAAGGATTCTGATTGGTTGATAAACAAAGGCGCTGCGATTGAGCCAATCAAACGCGGCCTCTGAATGGCGCAAAGTCTGAAGCTAAGCTGCAAGCGACTCTGCGAGCCAAAACAATGGCTGGCTTTTTGAGCAGGTTTTCTTTCTTCGTGACCGCAATAACAGCAGAGAAGCTGCAAAACAGCTCTAAAAAGGAGAAACGGCTGCGAAAAGCACTGTATTTTAGCTGTCTGTTTGGAAACAGTGGTGTCCAGAGAAGGGAATTGCCGACCTAATTGGAATTACGAGTCCGTTGATGGAGTGACGCCGAGATTAATAAACAAACAAGGACAAACAAGGCGAAGATAACGAACGAGAAAGCCTGAAGGTAATGATTACAGCGCTTGATAGACACTTAGCAAACAAAGTAGCCTTATAGCTATAGCCTGTAATTGTTTAGCCAGTTTTTACAGCTAAAAACGCTTTAAAAACATCGAGAAAACTGTTGTTTTGGTTCACCTTAGCTTCGTTGCGTTGCTTCTGCAACGTTAAGAAGCTATCTCGCAATTTTTTCATGTATATTATTAATAAGTAATCACATGATTTTTCTCGTGCAATTTGGAATAAATAAGCACTTGTAATTTTTTTCAAAGACCACAAATTGCACGAGCCCGTAGGGCTCGTGCAATTTTGTGAGTCTGAAAAAATTTACTCGTGCTTATTTATTCCAAATTGCACTCGAAATCATATGATTACCTATACAAAAACAATAGTTTTGCACGTGCGTTTTAAATTTTGGAACATTTCTTTGCCGTCCTCTGCAAAACAACAAAGTGAAATGACCAAATTAAAGGTTTTGTTGAGAACGTGAACGCATGACTGCGAATTTTTCATTCAGTTTTCTTAACTTGAGCGCCACTCCTACCAATTTGATTCCTGGGTGGTTCGCCGTTTCTGTAGAAGTTGAACGAGTTAAAATAATGGTGAAGTAGCACAAATAAAATAAAGTTATATTTTCAAGTGACGTTTTCGTTCGTGTTGCCGTCGCTGCTGCTTGAGTTCCCTAATCAGTTAACACAGGAACTGAATACAGCTCACTGGTGTTTTCTTGTACAGCTAAATGGAACTCATGACAGTGAGGACGAACCCCCAGACTTGCTATTTTTTACAGGGAGGTCGAAAAAGTGCAAAGACAAACCGTCAAGTTCAAGCGATCGCGAGTCTGTGCAATCCACAGATAGCGCTGAGAGTAAGGTACATAAAAACAATTAAAATACAGAAGCTCATGTTATTAAATTTGTGCACGTTAACATTGTTTTATTAGATTTTCACGTGCTTCTGCTTTTTTTATCTTTGTAGATGCAAATACGAAGTACCATTTTACAACAGTTGAAAGACCTGAAAGCTTTGACTAGAAATGGACTTGTTTCAAACGACGAGTTCCTTGCCCAAAAGGAAAAGCTTTTCAAAGAACCTAGTGATCTATGATTTATTGTAATAACAGAGTGTTAAAAGTTTGTTCCGTTAAAATTATTCCGCGTGCTTGATATAGTTTCTGACTTCTTCTTCTGTAACTTGAAGGAAAGCCTGTTCAATCATTAATTTTGGATCCGTACAGAATTGCCACGCTGCGTCATTTTCTTTGATCCAATTTTTTACTTGAGCAAAAAGCTCTTCTACAATCAAAAATTCCACGTGCGGGTGCATGGCCACACTGTTTATCGATCTTCCCATGGTATTTGCTTTCACTTCTCCAAAATTTACAACTTTTGAGACATATCGTTCGATTGTTCTTGGTGACATCCTCAAAGCAGCTGCAACCTCATCTACTTGATATCCTAAAATTTCTTTCATCCAAATGGCTCGCCATCGTAAATCTTCACTGTACGGGCGAGGCATAGCTGATTTCGATGAATTTATTCTAAAAAAAATCCCACATAACCTTGCGGTCTTGTCTTGTAGCTTTATGCTTTGATCCGACAACGTTAATTCAAATAGCTGTATATCACTGCTTAAGAAAAACAAGTTCGTGAGAGATGTAGCCTGGTGTAAAAACTCCCCCTTTTTTAGGACACTATCTACAAACACTTCTAAAAGTATTGGCAGCCACATAAAACAAGTAGATGATGAAAATATTACCCATGCCATGAATGGGAAGGTAATAAGAAAATCCACCACGTCAGTGGAAAACGTTTGAAAATGCGCAAACCCTAACGAGGTTTCTGCGTACCTTATGCGTAGCCAGACAATGTGAGCCAGTCATTGAATGACAGTACTGAAAATAGCGAAGAGTCTTTCAGAAGGCGTCCCCTTTTGGCAGTGTTAACATTTATGAGGATCAAAGCAGGTTTGTACAGTTGTTTGAAGTCGTCAAATCATATCGCGGAAAAAGACCGTGTCTGCCATGTTATAAAAAGCAACATGGACGTTCAACCTGTGTACACACCTACACTTAAATATACCTAGCGTAAATGGCCGTTCTAAAAGCTATAGAATTCGCTGAGAGAATTTGACGACCAGAAGACTACTTTGAACTACAAAAGGTAACCAAATTGCGACAAAGTAGCAAAGGATCACATTATTGTAAACAAAAAACATTTCATACCAATTAAGGCCTGACGACCAACTGGCTTGAACCGAAGGGGACCAGCTTCTGAGATGTGCAGCCAGTGAAGTCTTAAATACCACTGACTAAACTTAGCTTGAATCAACTAAATATCTAGCTGCTAGGAACCTGGGTCTCTTCCTCTTGCAGGAATCTCCCACATTTGCCAAGCCTAAACTCCTGCAGTCATGCTGATAGCACTAGCAAACAAAATGAGTTCTATTCATTTACAAGTTCCTGTTTACTCTAAAGAACAAAAGCGTCCCATCACGATTTAACCATAAGGTTGTGAAATGGCTAAGGAGTGGCAAATTACCCTTAACTGTGGTCTGTGTTTGTGACCCAAAGATGACCACACAACTTCCTTTGTAGTCATGGCAACATATTTTTGAGGAGAAACAAAATAAAAAAACTAAAACGAGAAAATTAATTGTGAACTTGGTTACTCGTATTGCAGCAAAATTGGTGCATCATTCTAATATCTTTCTAACTTTTTAGTGCACCAAAATAATAAAAGTTTCATTTGGATATAATTCAGCCTCAGTGTAGACACCGTAAATATTAAGTGTGACTATTTCTCCCCAGATGAAATTGGACACCAGCTGTCACGTGCAATTTTTTAATAGTTGTGCATTTAGTATCGTTCCGATTCCGCTATGTTGCTGAGACTGTTTGAATGAGAGCGAGAAAAGTGGAGAGGCTTGGTTTACACATGAAACACAAACACAACAGCAAAACCTACATACAAACATTTTGAGATCAGCAAGAAAGTCTTAAAATTTCTCTTAGGCCAGTCAGCCCTCAACATGTTTAAGCCAATCTGCCAATTTAGCCAAGCGTCCTTAATAAAAGTTATTCTCTTTCGTTGTAAAACCTTCCAATTACGGCTTAGTAGTCAGCCACCTATATTCTATCCATGGCGTAGACACGTAACCTCAAAGACTTTCCGATGGAATTTGTTTTCCCCGGATTTCAAGTCCTAAATGTGGTCAGGTTAATTTGACCTCTTTCATATCCAACTTTAAAATAACGATTGTTGGATGCTCTTTTAATCACGTACACCATGCCTCTGACGACAATTCGCAGTCTTATCGGAAGTAGTCAGAGCATCTAATACAGAACCTCCCACGACGACTCCCCTGAAAACGACTGCGTGGGATGCTAGGGACGCTATGGAACTCCCTGTTATACGACTGATCTGTATTGTTAACGCTAAGATTGCGTATTTTTGCTCTGTTATAACAGTAGTACTCTAATTTTAACTTTAATAATCATAATTGCCTTTAGCAAGCTAATCCGGTCGACAATGCCATGGGTGATCAGTACACGATAATGGTTTTTTACAGCGAAGGTGAAAACAAGGACAACAAGATAACTTAATGACGAACAGACACCTCACAACAAATGAGATTATCGAAACATATCTATAAAATAGCTTGTTAGAAATAGCGCCATGAAATGCTGATGCGGCAACAGATTCAAAATTTACTAAGCAGAGGGGAAAGCGTTACAGATTCTGATTGGTACGGCTCTAACAAAGAAAGAAAACTTGGCCGGGCGCATTAACATTACAGGAAAAATGGCAGAACTGAAATAGATGCTGCGTACTAACTCATGTGCGTAGTGTGTGCATGAAAGGTTATGTCTACACTATGATGGATAGCATTTTATGCCGTTGTGAAAAATACTCCGGCCTGGTGTGAACGAAAGTGGCCAAAAACTGCCTCCATCTTTCCGCTAGAATCCAATCCTCACTCCTCGTTGTTGATTTCCGTTTCTGTTCACACTACTCCAGAAAGTGTCACGAAAACCTGTCCGATATGTGACGATTCATTTTCAAGACCGCAGCGGCCCTGCATCGCTCCGACCGTGCCGAAATCATCGTTTTGAATGTGAACAAAAGCCCTATCCTATATGGTTTTCGTGCCTACACAAGAGCTATCCGGTATAGTGTAGACATAGCCTTAAGCACCGGCGTTTTTGAGCCACAGACGTCAACCGGAAGTGAGGGGTTTTCTCTTTTCACTCGCCTTGGAGCTACCACACCTGTATTACTAAGTGTCTTTACTCTTACAGAGACGATTAAAATGAAAATTTATGCACAACCACTGCTCATGAATGAGAAACGTCCACTTTCGGTTGCAGTACGTCGCTCAAAAAATCCTTTCAAAGCAGCTCATCGCAAAGAGGCATGCGGCAGTAACTGCGGGCACAGAAGAAAGGGCCATCAGTCGTTCATTTATCCCTCATTATAGTCTAGCGTGTGTTACCTCTATCCGGTGGGCACTCGTGTAGAAATGGTTGTATGCCAGTATTTTTTGAATGGAAATTGTCGATTTGGAGACAAGTGCCGTTACGACCATCCTTCAGGTTGGTTGATGAAGTTTAAAAATAAGTTCAAACTTAAATGCAAACGAAAACTCATGTTAATTTTTTGTATCGTACTTCTGCTGAGGTTAAGGAACAGTATTCGAAGAGTCACCTGACTGAAACCAAAGAGCTACATGTAGTACCCGGCAAATCTTCTGAGGGGACTCTGACCCTATTGTAGCTCTGCTCACAGGGTAATTAGAATTCAGAATATTTCCTACTATCTTGCAGAAGTATAACGACAGACACCGCGGTTAGTAACGTAGTCACTGGAGAAGTGCAATAGTACATTGTCATTCGTTAGATCGATATAGAATATATGGAAACCTCATGGAAGGGACCTTCATAGTTTGGGTGACACATGTTATACGAGACTGAGCCTCCTTATACAAAGATGGGTCTCATCAAACTTGTTTTTTAACAGTCCCCAGATCTACATCTACATCTACATTTACATCAACATTAGTGACTTGCAAAATCCTTGTCAGGACAGTTCCCAAGTGTTGTAAAAAAACTAATAACAATAACATACTATTCTAGCCATGTTACTCCTATGACTAAACAACTTGGGTGGGACACCGTAGAACAACATAGATTATTGTCCCAATTAACCATGTTCTACAAGATCCAGCAGGGTTTAATGGGCATCCTTCTTCCTCCTGTGGTGTCAGTTCCCTCTGATGACAGGTATCTCAGCTTCCACATCTTGCTCCTTATCGCTGTATTCAGTACAACTGTAAACTCTATAAATGTTCTTTTTATCCAAAGTCTATTGTAGTATGGAACCAACTTCCCTTAAGTACTTTACCATTGCAGATTTCTATGTACTTATCTATTTCTTTAGTTATTTATTTATTGAGTTATTTATTTATTTAAATACTAAATAAATAACTTAATAAATAATTATGTAATATTGAGTTATTTATCTATCTATTTTTCCATTCATTATTTACTTATTTATTTACTTTTATGTTACCTGATCACTTACTATGAAATTAGAAGAATAAGCTAGTGTAAATTTAGAATTAATTTAACATAAATAGTCCTATTACTAATTAGGTTAGAGTGTTCTTAAATTCAAAGTGGATTTTATAATTGTAAATTGAGATTTTAGTTTAAACTTTAAACCTCCTAGTATAGTTTTCACTGTTTTTGGATCACCTCATTAAAGATTAAAGGTAAAATGAATAATAAGTAAATAAAACTGTTACAATATGCACGTGATTACTATCGATGATTAACTAGGCTAGGTTCGGGTTACACTTGTGCATCTTGTTCTGAGCTGTAAGCTAATAAATGGGGGATTAAAGCGGAGCTTGAAACATGGTGGCAGCGAAATAGGACCACAAATCCCTCGCCTATCACTTCTAGAGTCACGCAAACTACAGCCCAAATAATCTTATAGGCATGTCTGACACAGAACCGGCGCCTACAGCACCATCAACTGGATCACAGCCAAGCTCTTTAGCACAGCCACATCCACAACAGGGACTTACCACTGTGCAACACACGTCTTTCGGCGTGATGGCTGGAATAATGCCTCCTGGCAAATTAGTTACGACTGGGAACGTGGCAGACAACTGGAAAGTATGGAAACAAATGTGGAGCAACTACATGGTCGCATTGTTTCTCCACTGTATTGGCGTCGATGTGTTAAAGATTTATAATGGTTTTCAATTCAACAGCCCAGAAGATAGAAATGACCTGGCGAGGATAATACAGAAGTTCGACGAATTCACCATCGGAGAACTGAACGAAACTTTTGAATGGTACACGTTCAACTCCAGGAATCAACACGACAACGAAAGCATTGATGTCTATGTTACCACCCTTCGCACACTCGCGAAAACATGTAATTTTTGTGACTGCATGCGTGATTCAATCATTCGTGACAGGATCGTCCGAGGCGTCCAAGACCACCGCACTCGCAAACGGCTCTTACAAGAACAGAGTCTCACTCTGTCGAAGTGATCGATCTTTGCAAGAGTTCTGAAGCGACAAATTTGCAACTGAAAACGATCTCTGGTGCCCAGAACAAAGATGTGCATGCTGTGAAAGATAAACACCCGCCATCAAACTGCCGCGATGACAAGTCAAAGAGAAGCCGCATGGGGAAACCGAAAACATGTAAATTCTGCGGCAAAGTACATCCTTTCGAAAAAGGCAAGTGTCCTGCGTGGGGAGCGAAGTGTACAAAGTGCGGTGGCAGAAATCATTTCGAAACAGCCTGCATAGCACTGACTAGAAAGGTGCATAGCCTTAGGGATGAATCTTCCGATGACAGCGATATAGAGTACATTACAAGCATTGTTGCACAACCAGAATTTGTACACGCTGTCACGCAAGAACATTACCCAAAGGTAATCTACACCGAAATGGTTGTTGACAAGAAAGAAGTGAAGTTTCAAATAGACAGTGGTGCCTCGGTGAACGTCATTCCCTTCAAGTTCACCGCTGGTAAGACGCTTGAGCCCACCACGACGACATTACAAATGTGGAACGACACGACACTAAAGCCACTGGGTTCTTGTCGATTAATTCTCCACAATCCTAAGAACAAGAAGAAGTTCTCTGTGGAATTCCTTGTCATTGACAGACAGCTTACGCCACTCATAGGAGCGAAGGCAGCTCAACAGATGGGTGTAACACAAAACTACAAGATCACACACAAAACTACAAGATCACAGAACCGCCTGAACGGCCAAGGCCAGAAGTTAAGAGTGTGCAGACAGCTGATGAACTAGCAGCAAGCTACCCAGAGGTATTTTGAAGGAAGGTAGGAAGGCTACTAGGAACAGTTCACCTTGAAGTCGAACAGGGCGCAACTCCTGTCGTCGCACTGCCTCGCCGGGTCACAGTGTCACTCAAAAACAAACTGAAGGAAGAGTTGGATCGACTACAGCAGTTAGAGGTCATAGCTCCAATCAATGAGCCCACTCCATGGGTTAGCAGTCTTGCTGTGGCTGTGAAGAAGTGTGGAGTGCTGAGAATCTGTATCGATCCGTATCGAATCTGTATTGATCCTGTATCGCCGCCCTGAAGAGAGAAAGATATCAGCTCCCTGTATTAGAGGACATACTCCCGGAGCTCTCAAAAGCATGAGTGTTCTCAACGGTTGACCTCAAGTCAGGATACTGGCACTGCATCCTCGCTCTTGAGTCCAGTGTACTCACAACTTTCGCAACCCCCTATGGAAGGTACAGATGGATTCGTTTGCCCTTCGGCCTCTTCGCCTCATCCGAGATATTCCAGAAGCACCTGACTCATGCCCTAGAAAACCTACCTGGTCTTTTGTGCATCGTGGACGACATCCTCATCTATGGCACTGGAGAGACCGATGAAGAAGCAACCGCAAACCATGAGTCTACAAGATCTTCTTCAAAGGTGCAAGGATCGTGGCATTGCCCTTAACCCAGACAAGATGAAGCTGAAGATGAGCGAAGTAAATTTCATGGGACATCTCCTAACGAACAAAGGCTTGAAACCTGATCCTGCCAAAGTAGAGGCAATCACAAAGATGCCTAAGCCACAAGACGTGGAGGGTGTTCAGCGTCTCAATGGGTTTGTCAATTATCTAGCCAAATTCCTTCCAAAGCTGTCTGATGTCATTGAACCGATCTGCCGCCTAACTCGGAAGGAGACTCCATGGAACTGGTCCTCGGAGCAAGACCAGGCATTTCGCACATGTGCAGCAGCTAGTGACAGAAGCGCCTGTCCTGTGTTACTACAACCCTTCACTGGACCTCACTATACAATGTGATGCGAGCCAGGGTGGTCTTGGCGTGGCAATACTTCAGAACGGCAGGCCCATAGAATATGCAAGTCGTGCCCTCACAGATACGGAAACCCGGTACGCTCAAATAGAAAAGAGATGCTTGCGATCGCCTTTGCCCTCGAGCGTTTCAACCAGTACACATTTGGTCGGCATGTGCACGTCGAAAGCGACCACAAGCCACTGGAGGCTATTCTATTGAAGCCGCTTGCTGAGCACCCCGACGTCTCCAGTTAATGATGATGAGGGTACAAAAGTATGATTTCACTGTGCACTATGAGCGTGGCAAGAACATGCACTTGGCCGACATGCTGTCACGGGCTTACCTGCCCCACAATGGCAAAGAAGTAGACGACTTAGAAACAGTCAACATGGTCCGCTATCTGCCTATCTCTGACCAGCGTTTAGACGAAATAAGAGCAGAGACCTGAAAGGACCAGTCCCTGAAACTGTCAGAGATTATTCTCCTAGGATGGCCTGAAGACAAGAAAGATGCTCCGGCACTGACGCACCCTTACTTCAGCATGCGTGACGAGCTGACAGTACAAGATGGGTTGATTTTCAAAGGGAATTTCGTTGTGATACCCAGAAGTCTTCGAGGAAATATGAAGATGAAGATTCACTCATCGCACCTCGGAATAGAAGCATGTCTGAGGCATGCACGTGAATGCATCTACTGGCCAGGCATGTCTGCTGAAATGAAACAGTACATCTCGACGTGTGAAACGTGTAGAGAACTTGACAACACAACGCACACCAGAGAGACCCTGATGTCTCACGAGGTCCCATCTCGTCCTTGGGAGAAGATTGCCACAGACTTTTTAGCCTGGATGACAAGGATTGCCTGGCCACCATAGATTATTACTGACAGCAACTTCTGGGAGGTGGACAGGTTGCCAAATACCAAGGCCAGTACTACCATTCTGAAACTGAAGAGTCATTTTGCCCATTATGGCATACCTGATCAAGTGATCAGCGACAATGGGCCGCAATTTGCATCTGACAAGTTTGCTGATTTCGCAAAAGCGTGGGACTTTGAACATCTTACCAGTAGCCCTGGAAATAGCAAGGCCAATGGCAAGGCAGAGTCTGGGGTGAAGACAGCTAAGCGCATCCTGAAGAAAGCAGTCAGGGCTGGAACCGACCCATACCTCGCTGTACTCGACTACAGGAAGACACCCACACAAGGAATGACAACCAGCCCAGCTCAAGGTCTGATGAGCTGGAGGACCAAGACTCTCCTCCCTATCACTCAGAGCCTACTACTGCCCGGGGTTATAAACCTGGAAAATGAGAAGAAGGAACTGCGACAACGCCAACAGGCCCAAGCCAAATACTACAACCGGTCAGCAAAGGACCTGCCCAGCCTCTCTGAGGGTGACGTTGTGAGAATGAAGCCGTTTAAGCTTGGCGACAAGTCCTGGCGCGAAGCTCAAGTTACGGCGAGACTCGACAAGCGGTCGTACACCGTTGAGACGGATGACAGAGCAGTCTACCACAGAAACCGACAGCATCTGCAAAAAACGTCTGAACCATCAGCTGAACCCTCAGAGCCAGAGCCAGAAGCGGATATGGCCAGCGCAAGGGAGGAGATGGCTACAACTACTGCGACTACCCCCTGTGAGACCAGTACCCATCGTGAGTCACCCACTGAGGAGGTGACTGTCCTGGAACAGTGTCAGAGGTCGGAACGAGTCAGGAAGTGTCCGACATACCTCAAGGACTATGTCTGTGATTAGCCTTGTGATTTTCAATTCTCGTTGCTGTTGTTATAGTAACTAGGATGGTCGTTTATTGACTGCAGACTTAAATGACATTGACACTTTTCTTTTAATTTTTCAGAAAGGGAGATGTTACAATATGCACGTGATTACTATCGATGATTAACTAGGCTAGGTTCGGGTTACACTCGTGTATCTTGTTCTGAGCTGTAAGCTAATAAATGGGGGATTAAAACAGAGCTTGAAACAAAAACCATGCCAGGTGTCCACATGGGGTTCAAAGCTAGCTGAATATGACTTAATGAGGGGGTTGAATGGGTTCGCAGATCAATGGATTTGGCTAAAAAAGCTGCTTGGATTTCGGATTTTGAGGATAGATTTTATGGATTGATGGATTTGGAAGGCTTAGGGATCACAGACTTCAATATTTTAGCATGGATTATGGATTTATTTATTTTGAAGTATTGATCGTGTATCCTTCCCCAACCAGTGTCTCTGTAGCAATGTTTGGCTGGCTGTTGTTCTTATCTTGAGATAACAAGCTTGCGTCTGCAATGCTATATCATGTCGTCTATCTACATAGTCCAATTGACAAGATTTCTGCCATCAAGAAGAATCTTCCCTCCACCCAAGTTCAATGTAAGAAAAATGTGGCCTTCCTTGCTTCTCCTGATAGTCCTGTGTTAATTGTAGAACTTGAGGATAACAGTTGTCATCTAATGAGCAAGACAGTAACTTCAATCAAGTGATGGAACTCCTTGAAACAGTGCATTAGTTTGACACTGATGGGATCACTGGCAGAAATACAGAAAGCAACCGATGATCATTTGAAGAAGATAGAGGGGCAGTACAAACATAAAGGTTATGACAAGCAATAAATTCAGCGACAAAACCATACAAGATCATGTTGAATGGTCACCCTGATTGATCAAGAGCTTGCGTATATTGCTGTTCTGGCTCAAAGAGACAGTGAGAGCACAACTGCATACAATGGTTATGGAATATGTGCGATGAATGTGGAACAGGTCATTGAGTACAGGGAGAGGTGGGGATCCATTATCAGTCTCTGCATTAGCAATAACAAGACCTTCGCTTCTAATAATGAAGAGATGGTTGTGGTGGATCTCCAGTCACAAGTCACAGAATGCTGAATGCATTAGTGAGGCTCCATTCAAGAAAGGTATCCTCTTTACTGACCAGCAGAAAGCAATCCTTTATCAGACAGATGAACACAACAACATCAACAAGCTTGCTGGAAGTGAAGAAGAAGGTTGCTAAGATGGACCAGTAGCCAAATGCAAGTTTAAACAGCCAATGGGTGTTTGTATAGAATTTGACAATGTCGTTTATTGCCATGTTTACACCTGAGTGTTTACCATGATTAAAATTGACGGAGGTCAAGTTACTAAACTGTAGTACATTCGTACATTGTTTATACTATCTCAAATAACTCAAGTTGATCCTTTATCAACACATTCCAGGTAAGTCTGAACAGGAACATAGCAAAACGGGTGGGGGGTTGGGGAAGACTGTAAAGCATACAGTTGTGGTGGCATGAATTCATGGTTTGTAGCCGGTTGAGCAAATTGACAAAAAATATACAGTAAAAGAGAAAATAATCTCTTACCTTTCGGACTTTCTGTATAAAGAATTGTAGGAGTTATTGCTCTCCAGATCTCTCTCTCGAAAAGAAAAAACACACACAATTGCGACACTGGTGTACGTGAGGCAAGAAAGCTGAACTTCGCAGGAAAACTAATACCATAGCAACTAGATAGCCGCAACCGGATATGTCTGTCATTTTACTTTGGTTTACCAAGCAAAACCAAGCCAAATCACTGGGTTTACCTTGGTCAAATTTCTTTTTTCTTTGGTGGTGTTTACTGAGATATTAATGACCATAAATTGATGTTTACACTTGCAGAAAATTTACTCAGCTAAGTAAACCCTGTTACCGCAGTTAAAAAGCTCAAGTGTAAACACGGCATATGTTTATGATGCTCAGTCAAATTCAGTGAAAGTTGTGCCACCCCTCTGTGGAACTGTGATATTTCTAAAGGCTTTGGGATATTTGCATGACACCTTCTTAGTACACAAGAAAGGCCAAAGTGTCCCATTAAGAACATTGGCACAGGTGGTAGAAAAAGTGGGACAATGCAAGGACATCCTTTCTGAGTTTGAGCGTTCAGTGTGTTGCCCAGAAGGCTGCTCGGAAACTTATCGAACCACCCCAAGGAATGGTTTCTGTGGCTACCGTGAAGTTCTGTTGACTTGCTACACAGGGGGTTAAAGAGAATGAAGTCGCTTTTGTCTGCATGGTCTTTTCTGATACTAACCTCCTCAGCTGTATGACTTTGGATGCTGAACATCTATACTCCACATCCCATGTGACATACCCACTCCTCTCCATGAACAAATACTGTTGAGAATTTGGGAATGCAATTAAGGAAACCATGAAGTGGTTGTCCTCCTCTACTTTTTTCTTCTTTACAAATGAAATAAAAACATGATATCCAGAGCCAGAGCATGACATCCTGCTTTCTTCTCTCCCATCTACTAATCCACTTCCAAACGTTAAGCTGTCAAAGAAGGAATATGAGGAAATGTGCAACTACTGCCTTGCATTAATGGAGCTGTAGTCAGGCAGAGAAAAAAAAATCGACAGGAGACAACCATGGCGCAACATGGGACTATTAAAC
Source organism: Pachyseris speciosa (assembly GCA_016490735.1). NCBI lineage: Eukaryota > Metazoa > Cnidaria > Anthozoa > Scleractinia > Pachyseridae > Pachyseris > Pachyseris speciosa. The sequence continues at coordinate 14,799 of JAEMWC010001952.1, read as the reverse complement.
TGTCAGAGATAATCTACCAGAGGCATCTCCATATTTATCAGAGAGAGTGGTTATGTCCGGAGTGGCTGCAAGGATGGCACGTAAGGAGGAACGTTTAAGAGGACATGCCCAATAGTGACAGAGATACTGGTGATAGTGATGATGAGGTGGCTGAATACAACACCAGTTCTGACAGAAGGAGACAGAAACTGCTGTTTCAGAACTGGATAGAGGGTCCACTTTCTTGTTAGGAATGACTTCTTGATTTGGGCACCATGTGTGGATAAACAGTAGGCTTAATTTCAGTTATAATACTAAAGAATGTTTACCAAAAATCTGATTGTTCTAAGGTCCTAAAGTCTTGAACAGTACTGCAAGATACCTGTGGATTCAGATTTTGGTAAAAATATCTGTAGATTGGCAGATTTTGGTAAAATATCTGCGGATTGGCAGATTTTGGTAAAAATTAACACAAATAAACGGATTTGCTAACCCCTATTCATTCCCCTCCTTAATGAAAGTAATGCTTGTGCCTTAGCTATAGTGCCAACCATTTTCCTACGACATGGCAAAACAGAATTTGAACTTCCATTTTCGTTTTCTGTTTTCCTACAACATGGGAAAAAGGAACTTGAACTTCCATTTTCATTTTCTGTTTTCATACGACATGGGAAACAGAATTCAAACCTCTATTTTCGTTTTGTTTTTCTACAACATGGGAAAACTGAATTCAAACTTCCATTTTCGCTTTCTGTTTTCTTAATGCATTCAAAAATGGAATTTTGTTTTTTGTGCCTTTCGTTTTGTTAAGACTTGAAAAATGGAATTTGAACTTTGATTTTCATTTCTTGTTTCTGTGTTTTTGTTATTTGCATATTTCACCTAAACTGGAATAGTGTCGGCCCTTCCTGTGAATGAAAAGGGAAGTTTGAATTCCGTTTTCCCGTGTCATAGGGAAACAATGAAAATGGAAGTTCGAATTCTGTTTTCTGGTGTTGTAGGAAAACGAGAATGGAAGTTTGAATTCCGTTTTCCCATGTTGTAGGAAAACAGAAAACAAAAATGGAAGTTTGAATGAACAGTTTGAATTCCATTTTCCAATGTCGTAGGAAAATGGTTGGCACTAAGGTACATGCATTGAAAGTGATGTAATTTTGTCTGCGGGTAAATTGTTCCAAACAGTAATTGTCCTTGGCCAGATACTAAACTTGTATGCATCACATGATGCTTGGAGTGGGATAAACTTGAGGGATGAGGGCAACAGGTATGGAGAAACGTCTAGTGTTGGATGTAGGTTGGATTTGTAGAGCATGCATAGTCTGGCTGTCTGTCTCCTGTGTTGTAATGATGGTCAGTTAAGATGGTTCAATGCTTGAGTGACACCGCCTTCTTCTCTTGAGTAGGTTCTAGTTACAACCTCTGAACTTGCTTGAGAAGGTTTATTTGGTATTTCCTATAAGGGTCCCATGATGCACATGTATGTTACAGTGTGGTTCTGACCAGCAAAGTATAGATTCCTTTTGATGAAGCCTAGAATCTTATTGGCTTTGTTCTTCACATTTACTGCTGGTAATGTAACAAGAAGCTATGTATTAATATCATAAAACAAAATAATTTTTGAGCAATTAAGACTAAACAGTTAATGCCATGATACCTTTTTCCATTCTTCCAGTAGTTATGATCAGTAAAGTATCACAAAATTCTTAACCCCCCAACAGTGAAAAAATGGGAAATGAACACCAAAAATGCCTTGTATCTCAGTTATCCGTAGAATCCCTGAATAAACCTGCTGGGTTAAAAATGATAGAAAAATTCAAAACACAAGTGCTGTAGGAGGTTGCAAGCTGAAGAGACACAAATGACAGTAGTGTGCTTGGTGATACAAACAATACTGATGGACAAAGCAAGCTGAATCTCTAGAGACACAAATGACAGTAGTGTGGTTGGTAATACTAACAATACTGGTGGACAAAACAAGCTGAAGCTCTAGAGACAAATGACAGTAGCATGGTTGGTGATACAAACAATACTGGTGGACAAAGCAAGCTTAATCTCTAGAGACACAAATGACAGTAGCGTGGTTGGTGATACAAACAATACTGGCGGACAAAAGGAGCTAATGAGACATCTTTTGCATTCTGCCGATGTCTACCGTCCTCCTTCATATAAAGTAGCGACGATAAGAGACTTGGAAAGAATATTGAGAACGCACATCTGTTGAACAGAGAAATCATTATTTTAGGCAACTTTAATATTGATTTCTTATGCGCAAAGAAAGTCCAGAATCACTCTCTTGTCGAAACATTGCGTAATTTGAATATGTTCCAAGTTGTGCATAAAATTACCAGGCCCATGTCAAAAACTTGTCTTGACCACATTTGGTGTACTCACCCGGAGCGGCTTCACAATGCAAGGGTTATGTCCTCTGGGATATCTGACCACCTCCCAGTTATTGTCACAAGGAAATTCACTAGATGCCCAAAGAACAATAAAGGTCAACATATGATGATAACTTATCGGGACATAAAAGGTTTTAACAAAGAGAAATTTGTTTCATCGCTGCAGGAGGCCCCCTGGGACTGTGCCTTTGTGTTCGAGGATACCAATGATGTTGTTGACACCTGGTATAACGTGTTTAATGACATTATCGATGAACACCTCCCTCTCAAACAAAAGAGAGTAAAGCGCAATGTTCAGCCTAAATGGTTTAACACTGAAATCCTGCAAGAGATAAAGGCTCGGGACAAACTTCTCAGCAAAGATAGGAAAAGCCAAGCTGCAAGGGATTGGAATGCATTTAAGCGAGCGAAGAACACAGTGACCCAACTTATAAGGAGTATAAAACAATCTTACTTCAAAGATAAAGTCACCGAAAACAGGAACAATTCCAGTCAACTCTGGAAGCTAATCAAGTGTCTATCGAATGATGACAGAGGCTGAAAGTGGAATAAAGGAACTTGTTGAAAACGAGACAAATATCTCGGATAAGCAAAGCATTGCCGAGATTCTTAACTTGTTTTTTGTCAATCAACCGAAGAAACTGGTTGCAGCGCTTGGGCTTAGCTTGCTGAACGTCATCTCAACGACGACTACTATCAGACAAGGCATTGGTGCATTTGATCTCCCAAGAATAACTCAGCAGTGGGTTGTAGAGTTGCTGTTATCTATTCCAACCCATAAGGCCACCGGAGACAACGGCATCAGTGCCAAAATACTCAGAATTGCTGCTTCAGCAATTGCACCATCGCTGACGAAGTTATTGAATTACTGCCTGTCTGCACAGACTTTCCCTACTATCTGGAAGATCACAAAAGTCACCCCTGTTTTTAAAGGAAACGGCAATAGGAATGATAACAACTATAGACTGATTTTCTGTGCTCCCCAAACACATTTGCGATCATCTGTGTAACTTCTTGAAGGAGAATGATTTGTTCCACCCTCTCCAGTCTGGGTTTAGAAAATTTCACTCCGCTGAAACTGCGCTTATCCGATTGGTAGACCAGTTACTGTTCAACCTTGACAATGATAAAGTCACTGGACTTGTTTTTATTGATTACAAGAAGGCGTTTGATCTGATCGACCACAAATTACTACTGTTAAAATTAAGGGCCCTTGGAGTGGATGAGAGCAGGTTACCGCTATTCCGTGACTATCTGAATGGTAGATGCCAGTATGTGAACATAGACGGGTACCATTCTACTAAAAGGGCCATAATTAACATCTGGAGTTCCACAGGGCAGCATCTTAGGACCAATTCTATTTCTTGTATTTTATTAATGACTTACCTGCAACACTGCAGCACTCTGTGGCTGATATTTATGCCAACGACAGAACTATTAGCTACTCCACCCATTATATGGCGGCACCAAATGATATCTCGGACGGCCTTCAGACAGACATTGATGAAATCTTGAATTGGTCAGCAGACAACAAAATGATACTTAATGAAACCAAAACAAAATCAATGCTTGTTACTGGCAAACGGTTAGCTAAGAAAATGGAACAGTCCACTCTGCAGCTACATGTAAATTCTACTGAACTTGAACAAGTGAGCTCGCATAAACTATTAGGAGTCACGATTGACAGCCAGCTTACTTTTGACCAACATGTTGAAATGCACGAAGCTATCGCAGAGAATCGCCGTGTTGCGGAAAATAAGGTGCTTCCTGCCGCTAGACCAATGGAAACTCTACTATAATGCTATGATCAAGCAGACAATGCTATATGCATCAACCGTATGGACATCTTGTTCTGTCGAGAATATACAGAAAGTTTTTAAACTTCAGAAACACGCGGCACGTGTAATTCTTGGGGCCGATACTAAAGCGAATAGCGTACAACTGTTTAGAAAATTGGATTGGGTTCCATTTTTTCACGAGGCCAAAGTGAATAGGTTATTAATGGTATACAAATGACTGTCTGGGGACTGTCCATCTTATAAGTCTCAGATGCTGACGAGAAAGACCAAGCAGACATGGACTATTAAACCTTGTCTGTCCCTGATTCAAACAGGAGTCAGAGGGAGGAAGGTCTTTAATAGTATCGACCACACGCCCCTGGAATATGATACCAAACAATATTACCGGTAGAAGCAAACCAAGTTTGGCAAGTTTTAAGAAGACCATGATTGATTATTTTAAGGACAGCTACAAACACTTAGATCGTTTTATCCTCTAGTTAAATTGTGTTCCATTTTTTCATAGTGTATTTTAATGAATTTTTATTATTCTAGTTTCTTGATTTTAGCCAATATTTTTGTTCCTTTGTATTATATATTGAGGGCCACTGGTTTTTCAGTTTTTTACTGTCACATGTCTACCCTCATTAAATAAAGTTGATTATTATTATTATTATTATTATTATTATTATTATTATTATTATAGCAGCAATGACATATTGACATGAAAACCTGCATGCACCTATAATGCAGTGAATGCTATCTGGCATGACTGCATGCTATGACAAGTGTGATTTTAGGGCAATCTTGAATGCACATACATGTAACTGGATAATGGAAAATATGTTTTCACAAATAAACATGTACATACCTAATCAAGCAAGGTTTTAGTTAGACATCCAATAGGAATCTCTCATGAAATAAATTGATTCCTTAAAGTACCGCTATTATGTGAATTTTCTGTTAATTATTTCCAAGTAGTGGGATAACCTGTGCAACTACCACCAGCTTCCGTGTACACTACAAAAAACCCCCACCTGATTGCAGGTTACCCTACTACTTGGAAATAAGTCAGCAGTGGGAATGGTCAACATTCATGTGCACGCATGGAGGTTAGTAGTGGGTATCCATAGAATATTAGTTATAAATACAACATAATTTCTTGGGAAGTGATTGTAGAAACTAATCAGATTTAAGTTTTTCTGTCAGCAAAATCACCCTCATTTGATTCTCAGTTGTCTAAAATTTATCATCATTCATTTCTTTGAAGCAACGCATAAGACAGTATGTCCATACTTTTTGAGTGGAAACTGTAGATTTGGTGACAAGTGCCACAATGAGCATCCAAGAGGTAGAGGTACAGTGTATTTTTATGCTTTTGTACTAGTTTATACTACTGCTGTAATCAGTTGGTCAGTTTGTGTTAATCTGAGTGGATGAACTGGTGGTTAGTGTGCTTTTCTATCCAATATCAAAAGGAACTGAAGGGCAGAGGGCTTAGCAACAGTTATGTTGCAGTTCAATTTTTTCCTTGGTTCAATTTTTATTTTCTTTTGTTCTTGTGTATGGTTAAATGTATGATAATGGTACAAAACAAAGGAAAATTTAAATTGACCTCAACAGCTATTGGGCTGATTATTTTAACTCAAACTACTACCAAACTGCCTTGTTTTCTAATTTTAGCATGAGTGGCCTTATTAACGGGATGGAATTATAAAGGATTCTACTGTTTGGGATTTTAAAACATGGCCAATGGCCATATTAATGGTTTTTTTTAAAGAAAATGTATGGCCATTTTTCTGGGACAAAATAAATTGGCTGTAATAATGAGGTGGCCGTAAGGCAGGGTTCCACTGTATTGGACTATGACTTCAGTATAAGTTCCATTTAACAGAGCTGTCAAACCCCCCTTCAAATATTGAGAATGATAGGGAAGGGATGATAGAAGTCAATAGATGACATTGTAACATTTGATCTGATTGGTTTTTTTCCAACCAATCACATTAGTGCTTATATTACAATGGCAATGCTTACAACGTGTAAAAAAGCTCATTGACAAACATTAATTGCAAAATATTTGAAATTTTATTGTTGGGAAAGTTGAGTCTCAAAAGAAATGGGAAACTTTGGTGATTATCTGGGAGATTTCAGACTCTAATCTGGAGACTGGGAGATTCAGTCCAAAATCTGGAGTCTCCTGGATTAGCCAGGAGGGTTGACAGCCCGGAATTTTAAACATCTCTGTAAATCTTGCATTTAGTTTGAGGGTAGGACACCTCATTGTCCTTTGAAGGTTAGACCATGCCGTGCTGATAACTCGACATCTCTTTCTGAGAAGTAGACGGAGATAGATATGTGCAGACCTGAATTTCATTCTGAGTTAATGGCCAACCACTGATGTTGATTTTCTTAAAGTGTATATCACCCTAAGGTGATTGTTTATTATTCTCAAAAGTAGACATGATAAACAAGCAATAACAAAAGAAAAATGGGATTGGAAGGCACCTGTAATTTTTAAAATGTGAATGAAATCAAAGTTCTCAGAATGAAAAATGGAGTGTCAATGTACCAAGTTACGTGACGTTGAGAGAACATTATTTTGCTGAAGTTTGACCTCTAGGATTGAAAAAACATGCACAATTAATTTTGATTTTCTTGTTGTTGTTTAAGGGTTCCAGCAGGGTTCTTCAAGTGGAGGATTTAGACAAACTAGACAGACAGCTGGACAGTGGAGCAGTTCATATTACAATCAGGTGCAGTACAGTTGAGTCCATTCATCATATTGGCATGCACATGTAGCAATTCTGATTTCAGCTGAGCTGGAAGAGTAACAAACTCATTGTTTTGCAGTCCAAATAGTCATTGAAAACTTGTACAATGTTGTGCTTTCTGAACAGAGTAAAATGTCCAAGTTGTACATTGCACATGGCCAACACGACAGAAGTAAAATCAACACAGATATAAAAAAAGAGAGTTATATTGGCATTGTATGTGAGGCACAGGAGGTGTCAAGTCAATAATAATTTTCTTTCTTTTGTACACCTGTAGAATCGATTTGATGCCTTATCCAGCAGGCCAAGGGAGTCAGCAGACAGTTCAGAGCAAACAATTTCCCAAGTTCAGTAAGGAAGAAATCAGCAAAAAAATCTGAATTACTAATTTAATGTTAAATACTGGCACACTGGACAATATTTAGCCTGGTTCAGCCCTGTCAAAGTGTTTGTAGTAGTGGGCTGCATAGCTGGAGTAGTAGGCAGTAACTGACAGCAAACCTTGCTTGCTAGAGAACTCCCAGTGAGGTCGGGCAAGTGTGAAGGGGAAAGTGATTTACTGTAGGTAGCAAATTTGTTGGCTGCCTGCATAGTTTGACTGGGCTGCTAGTTCTTAGACATCTAGGTCTTTGAATTAATCATGTTGATGTAATGCTAACATATTGAAAATAATGTGCTTAAAAACAGCAATTCTATTTTTTTTTATTACTTATTATACAAAGCAACTACTTACTGTTGACGGTTACCAGCATTTTGCCAGGTTTGTTCGTATGGTGTCTCACTAACACATTTTTCAATATTAGTCGGTAATTATGATGTCCACTGATACGATAAATATAAGACATTATCCAAGACATTTTCTAGGTATGTCTATGACGCTATCCTAATGATAATTTGTGTCATGTTTCTTGGCAGACAGACTGTGAAGAATGATATGGAAATTTGGGACAGAAGTAAACAGTGGCCACTGTCATGCTATACCTACACAAAGGAAGAACCCAGTTTACCAGGTAAAAGTGACTTACAATTTTAATTTATGTGTTCTACACTTTTAACTTGCTAATTATCATGATTTTGCTGTAGTTAGTAATTTTATATCTACTTGGTTGTAGGGTTACTGGATTTCTCTCCTGAGGAGATCCGCTTGGAGGCATACACAGCCAATGCTAAGGGGAATGCTGATATTTATGTAAGAATTGATGAGAAAATGTTTTTTGTACACATAATGGAAGTCAAGGTAGCTTTTGCTTCCTAAACTATAGATATGAACCGCATTGTATTTCTAGGTCTGCAGCTAAATTAGATCATAAAAGCATGTAATGAGAAATTAACAACTGCAGGTTAATCAATCTTACAAAGAGTTAATTCTTCAATATATTTCTTTTCACTGGCAGGAACAAGGACTAAAGAAACTTATCAGTGAAAATCATAAAAGACGACTCCAGTTAAGCAGAATGACAGTGTCCCAGATTGTAAGTTTTATTGGATTTTTGTTACAAGATTGTTTTCTTGTTAGTGAGCTTTAAATTGGTTCTCTATGCGACTAACCAAATGTAAACAAAGTGTGCAAATGAACAAAACAGAAAGAGATCCTTCCTAATTTGGAACATTTGGAACAAACCTTTCCATAGAAATGCAACGTAAGTATACTTAAAAGAAAATGAATACCAAGAAGAGGGTAAGTAGCTTAGTTAGTTAACTAAGATGATTCAGAAAACATTAATTATTATGGTAAACATTGAATCAAACAAGAAGAGAAATGCTTTAAAGCATGTCCATTAAAGAAAAGTACTATGCTAAACAATTTTTAAAAAGCTGCCTTTGTCTACAGATAGGCTTCAGTAGCTGGATTACAAACGATGGGAATTGGTACTCCAGTTTGATAATTTGTGGAAATCAGTGCCTCAAGAAACAACAGCAACAACAACAAAAACAAAACAGCTTTTATTATTTTCAAAATTTGCACAGAAAAGGTTGGCTGGCCCGCACTTACAATTAACTCTTTCAAGAAACTCTGCAAGTTTTTTTTTAATTTGTGGCAATTTTATTGGGCATTAATTGCCTTTAAGGCATTATAATATTGTTTGAATAATTATGTGCGCTATGATTGGTCGAATCAAGTGCATTTTATCTCAACATATGAATGTGCCAGCTATATCAGATGCATACATTGTGGAATTATAATGCACACAGGGTATGTTACAAGTGTGCGCACGCACAAATCTATGGACATTTTATAAAGAAAATAAAGTAAAAACAAAATATATGTGATTCAATCCATATTTGACATTATTTTCAATAGAAAAATCAAAATTTGGGGGTTGGAATGTCATCATATTTCATCAACTGAGTTCTGGTATGAAAGCTTGCACAAATTCTCTGGGATATTAATTTTTATTAAAGAAATAAAAAACTTGTTTCTCGTGCATTATACGAAGGAGAAAACGTTTTGAAATACATTTGATTACAAAAATGAGCAATATTACATGACGTTTCGAAGTGATCTTGACTTCATTTTCAAGTGATAAATATAACGGTCGTTTCAGGTTTAAAATTAAGTGGTTGTTTATAACGTCAGCCAATGAATTAGTGCGCGTGCGATGAAATGTTCTCGTGCATTGTTGAGTAATATAAGCACTTGAGAAATTTTAAGAACACAAGAGAAGTGCAAGAAGCATTCACCATTCTCAAGGTACTTCTCCTGTGTTCTTAAAAATTTCCATGTCCTTTTTATTTAACAATACACTCAGTGCATTTTTTATTTCTTTAATAATTTTTATGAATAAGAATGCGATGTCATATATGTTACAGGTCAAATTTGATTTCACCTGGGCCGAATCTCAATTCCCATTGTTTAATTATTCATAATATT
>JAEMWC010001951.1:50000-77111 GCA_016490735.1 Pachyseris speciosa | reverse complement strand
CAGTCAGACCGGTTATCCACAAGCAAACACGCGCGAAAAATGACGATGCGCGGGAAAATGCGAAGCGAAGTTGTGCACGAACTCGAAGCGTTTTAGTTGTTTTCTGATTCACGGAAAGAACGGCGTCATAAATTGTATTAATCAAACCTTCTTATTTTGTCATAGTTTAAGATAAAGGTATAATTTTGAACAAAAACAACCTCTTACGAGATTGTTAAAAGGAGACGGAATGGAAAATTATTCAGTGCAAGGCGGCGTTGGTAGTCAAGGAAAATAACTTCTGTATAAAGCGAGAAAATATTAAACTTGTAAGCCGAATTGGCTGGAATGGGTGAGTTAAGATCTTCTTGATTCTTTCAGTGTCGAATTCTGGCTACAAAAGCATGGTTGAATCTGTATATTAAAGATGTAAACTTTGAAGCAGCGTTGTTAATATAAATCGGTTGAATACGTACAGAGATAAAATAAAATTGATAAGTTATTCGTAAGCTTAAACATTCGCAACAACATCGTCAACTAACTTTTTTTAAACGGTAAGATCTTAAAAATAAATAGCTAAAAATAAATAGCTATTCTATTCTAGCAGAGGCTTCACGAAGCAGAAAATAAGCAGCAAAGCTTTGATTTTAGTTATGCTGAACGCGAGAGAAAAACAACACGCAACGACTAAAATATTTCAGTTATCACTTGCATTTCTGTATATGTTTTCCTTTACGCTTCGACATAACGTTTCGCCTGTTTGAGGAATACAAATTTTTAATCAAATAAAATTCTTACAATAAACTGCATTAGAAAGAAGCTAAAAGGAAATAAAAAGGCATTGCTTCTAAACTAAACTTAACATCACCTTATTGTTTACAAAAAAGAGAATTTTGAGTAAGAAAAAATGTTAAGATTAAGTTTTGCCCGCTTTGGTTCGCCATCGTTCACTTTAGATGACTGTTTTCTACCGAAAATTCAGTTTATACTTTCCTGAATTTGAATGGACTGAAAGTTCTCGGTCGTTCATTAGTCTCCAAGACGTATTATTTGTGGGATAAGTTGTTTTCCCTTATTTCGTGCACCAAATTCACGAACGGTTTATTCCGCCATTTTGGTTGTTTTGAAAATTTATTCCGCGGTTAACGAGTTAATCCACCTCGCTAGGTGTGTTACATTTAACCGTTGGTTTATCCTTAGGATAGTGCTAATCGTGCTTTGTGGAACAGAATCTAACCGAAGGATAAATTTTATTCCTTGATTAGCGGGATTTATCCGTCGATTAGCGCTAATCGGCTTTCCAGGAACCGGGGCCTGAAAGGTAAAACGTGTGCGAATTTTCGTTTTCTTCGCCGCTTCTACGAAAGATATTATTCAGAATATGATATGAATGGATAGCTATTATGCCAGAACTGAAGTTTTCCCTGTGCAATAATGTCTTCAGCAGATAAGGTAACGTCTTCTAGGCTGTAATTCCCCATTTTCTTCGTGGTTTAGAAATTCACTCAATCGTTTTAGCCGAGTAGATCCTGGAATTACTAATTAGAGAAATGTGTTTTTGTGTCGAATTTAACGCGTTAAGACTCCCTAATTTTTTTTTTACATTACACACTAAATCCACAAAATCGGGGCACCCATTCTAAGGCTAAGTCCTTTTATTTCTAATCCATTGTCAAAGGCACGCAAGGTGCCAATGAACTTGCCTGTTGCGTTTTCAAGAGAGAAAGTATGGGCAAACACTGAATGTCTTTCTATGTATATATACCCATTGCTAACGCTGATTGATATTAAACAATGCTTCACATCAGGATAGCGTTTGTCTTGGTTCATCTGTGTAACACCAATGCTTCCGATCCTTGCATAGTTATAGTGGAACAACAATATAACGGAGTGCTTGAGGACTGGTAAAATGAGTTCGTTATAACGGTGACTCGTTATAAACGAAATCCCGCGTTATAAAGAATTTCTAGGAAAATGACCAAAATTTCGTTTTAACGGAGTTTAATTCTACTGGTATGTCTTGAATATCACACACAGAGAACAAAGCCGCGTACATGTCATATGAGTGCCATCACAGAGCATATAATACAGTATTTCACAATTGAAGATGTAAAATGATTATATTATATATCTGTTTTGCTCTCTGATTGTCTCCTGCTTTACCTAGGTGTAAATTCTAAGTAACTGCGTTCGTTAAAACGGAGATTTCGTTATACCGGGGTCTATTATAACGAGGTTCTGTTCCACAAATTTTACAATTGTAACTTTGGCCGGGCGGAAATTATCACACAGGCAACCCAATCTAACTGATGAGCGACCTGGGGTTATTTACGGATTTGTAGCCTCGGGGATAAGCTGTAAAAATCTATCTTATAACTATATTATAAGTGTATAATATATTGTCAACGTTGAGGGTTTTTGCTACAAGGAAAAAGGTTTTATTGTCGTTCTCACATCTCGGAAACTCTAATATAATCGTATCTGCTTTATGCCTTATTTCTGATATCTGTTTCATTATTTTTCTGTTGCCAAACAACGTGTTTTAAGATAACACAAAAATACCTTAAATAGAGCAGAAAAAAAAACAGCAAAACAGTTTTTTTATTTATAATAGAGACCTTAAGATTGAGGTTTTTCGGCTTTTCCCGCGAACCGCGAACGTCAAGAAGTCACGTGACCAATGCTTTGCCGTCAGGTTTGTGGTTTGAGGTTCACGTTTGTACGGCTAGACCACGCTCTAGAGGTAAGTGATTTACCGCAAGGTTTTTTGCACCCTAAAGCATCACGATCCCACGTTTGAGAAGAAATACTACTTTTTAGAACTCTTTCGCCTATTAATTATCGAATACTTTTTCATAGAAACGTAATTTTTAAGACGATTTCTCAGCTAAAATAGAAGTGAACGAATGACTGAAAACAAACATGGCGGCCGGCTATTTCTTACCCGCGAGTCTCAAGTCCCGAATATGGGCAGACAGCTAATGTGAAACCGTCAATCGCAAACCGCGGTTTGCCGTTTGCGGTAAGATGGCTAAACCTCGATCTTAAGGTCTCTAATCACTAACCAAGTTACAACAAAGCACTTATGTCGTAGCAGATTTGAAGGAAACCTCCACTCTTACGACAATTGCCCCTGAATTGTTGGAAATAATTAGTCAAAACTAGCCAAAATTTAGTGTACAACGTGGCAATAGCATTTACAGTGCACAAAATATTGGGTATCATTACCTTTCTTCACTTTTAAATTTCCCTTGGCTCCGCCATTTTTGATTTCGTGACGTCAATTTGATGCAGCTATTGTGAGGAAGCAAATGAAGCAGAAAATCGTTTGTGTTAGAACGCGTAGCCAGGTCGCGACAATATTAATCTTCCATAGTGAAGACAAGACAAAAGAAAGGGTACTTAACTTTTCTTGCTCAAATCTCGCGACTTCGGTGATTCTGCTGTTCTCTCGTTGTGTGCTTGGAGCAAAAGAGTCCTTTGCAAGCGCTTCACGTCGTTAAGTACCGTAAACCCGAATGTCCCGGATAACCGGAAATCCCTCGGCGGAGAGCTTGGATTAAGGATGGTGCCTCCTAATTCGAAGATATTTTTTCACGGATTATCACTATACAAAAAGTAGATGTTTGTAAGGGCCATTGAAAATTGAAAAGAAGATTGGGAGTAACCAAGTCCAAAGCTTGAAAAAATAAAGACTTAGTATTTTTTTCGAAGAAAAGAAAAGAAGAAATATTTCTCTGAACATTTCCTTAGAATTCCCGTTTACATGCACCAAAGCAGCAACAAACCACAAGCTTTCAAACACATAACAACTGGTTATCTAAAACCTACTTTTTATGTAGTATTTATTACAAAATCATAGCACTTGAGCCATTTTTGACCCTGACTGCTTTTTTCTAGTTGAGCAAAAAAACAGGCTAAATATATTTTGCGACCTATGAAAAAATCACCATGTATTGAGTAGGCTTTTCACTTTCGTTTTATGAGGTAAAAAATGGGGGCCACCACGCGTTTTTTAGAGCTATATTGGTTATTTTCTCCTTTGAAGGCACTGCACTGCCAATTGTTGCTCTACCCCCTCCCTAGTAAGTTAAATATTTGCATCTCTTTTCCTTGGGCATGCTGGGATATCCGGTATAGAGACACATGCTGGAACAAAAAGTTTTCCTGATTCTTCGGGAATTAGAGGACATTTTTTCAATGAAGATGGCTTTGAATGCTCAGAACAAATTCGAACACGTTTTGAGATGGGAATTTTGCGTAAATTTCAAAGTTTCTTTCCAGTATAACTTGCATTTTTGGGCTCTGGCGAATTGGAAATAGACAAACACGTACGTAAGATCACCTTTTGTAATTTTGTCAATTACTTTAGCAGTTCAGCGTTTCTTGTAGTTGTATTATTTGTTTGGAAGGAGCTTTGAAATACTTAAAAACTACGCAGTTTGAGAGCCAGTATTCGTGATTCCTTGCTTCTGATTTTTGCAGTCCGTTATTCAGGCAAATTTAGGTCAAGCTTTTCATCAGTTACGAAGGTAAGACATCGTCGTGTTATGTTAAGCTCATATCTTACGTTCAATGAAAACATCTTTCTTTTTATTGTTGTTGAAATAGCAATAAAATAAAAGAATAAAATCGAAACGGATTTGTTGTGTATTAAACTGTTATGTGGAGCACATAACTTTTTTAAGCGATTCCTTGGAGTCACTTTATACAGGGATGTTTTGATTAAGCTTATATTATTTGCCGCTTCACTTCACTTGCTTTTCCGTGATTCAGCGTAATTTCATAAAACACACTACAGTAATGCTTTCGTTTACGGGTTTTTGGTGGAGACAGCATGTTTTCAATCTTGTAAAGCTATCCGCTGAATCAAGAGCTTACAACCATCAAAACAATCAATCTTCTGAGAAAATCACGCGAGTAATCGCGCAAGACAAGATGGTTGCGTGGTGTGCAGAACGTATGTGCACTAGAAATAGGAGGCACCATCCTTAAGCTATGCGAATCAAGCAGCATAAAGTCATTTATCGTGGCGATAAATTTCCTTTTTTTTGTACACTTAAATGTTATATCCACGTTTTGAAACAAAATTTCGAATCTAGTAAATATTTCCAACAGTTTGGCGTCAATTTGTTGTAAGATGATAATGATGGCGATGATGATAATGATTATAGTAATTATCATCTTGACTACTACTATAATAATAATAATCATGATTAATGAGAATTTGACACAACTTCGCATTAATTACAGATGTGCACAGTTAATTTAATAAAACAGGTTTCTTCTACTGGTCTAGCCTATCGTTATAAGAGTTCAACGAGAAGTAAGCTCTTCGACGTAAGACATCGTAGACATCGCTCTTGCCTAAGGTAGCTCATGCCCTTGTTCCTTGAAGAACTGTTGCTACTTGGGTCGATTGTAAAGTTCTGGTGTCGGATCCTTCCGTCCCCGGGTGTTCCCCATCAGGGCGGCTAATGTTAGCTGTTTCTCTGTCCTCGCAGCACATCATACGCTTGATTTTCTCTATGAATCGTGTGTTAACCAGAGCATACACTATCGGGTTGATAGCCGCATTGAACATTATCATGATCGAGGTTGCGATGTATGTTATATCAATATAACTGTGTGCGGATGTATAAATGCTGAGGATGTAGCTGATGGAGTCGGTTAACCAGCATACTCCAAATATAACACTGACGCTCACGGCCATCAAAGTGACGCGCTTTCGCACGTTCATTACACCCTGCAAAAGAAAGAAATTAAATAAAATGAAATTTACAGCGATTTTCAACTGAGCAACGAAAGTAAAGTGCGTTTGCTTTGGTCTTCCATCGCATCGCTCTGTGGTTGGCCAGCAAAACTTGCACCACTTTTTCAACCAATGAGAAGCCAAAACAAATCCAATCGTGACTTGCACGCCTTAGTGCTTCGTATTCTGATTGTCCCATTGCTCTGTTTCTGTCTGTTGTGACTGGTCTGAGTTATTGTTTTAATTGGTTTTGGTTTTACACTAAATTGAAGACTGCTCTACACCAACAGAAGAACACTAAAATAATGTAAAACACACACACACACACACACATACACACTAAAACGTGTTCATTAAATACTGTAATATTCCAATTTCCAGCAAAATCTGCCTTTCAAACTTTCAGTAATTGAAGTGATAACGTAAACGCTGTTTAGTTCTTCTTTTCGTTTGGCTCTAAGATACCGTTGTGAAATAAAATCACTCGCCGCCATGAATAATTTGTTTTTCAATCCCTCAAACCCGCCAACCGAAAAATCGATCCAAGTTTTGAACAATCTCGTTCCCAGAGCCCTCGTTTCCTTGACCAGCGATCGGGGTAGGAATCTTTGTTCCCGACCGCTGGATAAGGGACCGAACGTAGGCTTTGGAAACGAGATTGAGGTTTGAGCTTTTCGATCATACGAATATTTTGGGGTGACAAAAATTAGCCTTCTAAAATTTCCTCAAAAGCTAGGCTAGATCTCCATAACGTTTTTTTTTCCTAACGACAAAGACAAACTACGAAGAGGAAGAAGATTAGCTGCTCTAATAATGAGCATACCAACTAAATGCGGAAATGACGCATGAAGACAGACAACTAAGACGAAATCCGCTAGAAAATCGAGCAAATCAGGCTAGAAAAGCAGGTTTTAGAGTACACAAATCTCGTACCAGAATGATTTTAAGTATTTTACAGTCATTATTACATTTTCTTAAAGCTAAATACATAGGTAATTGCCTGAAATAACACCGAAAACAATTTCCCATGGGAACGAGAGAAAATAAATTTCAAAGTTTAAAGAACTTGTGCAAACACAGGCAAAATTTCATCATCAGTTTCATTTTACCAGTACTTTCAAGTGTTTCATACATTACTTCAAAATTCGTTTTCGACGTTTGGTGTTGCTAGAAATGATTTCTTTTAGAAGATATTTAAAACAGTCGTGCAGAAGTTTGCAATACGATGAAAATAATCTTGGTACAAGGTTTTTTGTCCATTGGTACTCGAACATCTGGTGGATTCCGTTTTAAGAGTTTGTTTTTTGGGCGCTAGACCAATCTCAAGTGGTTAATTTTGCCCTCTTCATAACAAAAATTAAGAAAAAAATATCCTTTGACTCGAACAATTAGTAATCATTATTTTTTGTTTGAAATTCGAACAGGCCAAATCCATCCCAACACCCTGCTTCAAGCAAAGTGCAGGTGCTCGTTTTTTGTTCAACTGACCTGTCGCTGGTTGTTGTTGATGGTTGTTGTTGATCTTTCATGTTTCAACCATAACACGAACACAACTCTGGAGTAAAGAGCGACCATCACTGAAACTGGAAAAAAGGCCAGAAACAGGAACCAAGCGATGCTGTAGACTTTTGGCATCCACTGTTCGGGCCATTTTCCCGTGCACCAATGCGTTTCTTTGTTGAATCTTTTAACCAGGAACTCTGGTAATATCATAATCGCTCCAAAGATCCAAGAGCAAGCGATAATTATCTGAAAGTGGTGCGAGTAAAAGGTATATCATGTTTAAAGTTTTTCTATTATGCCTAGGGAATCGAAGCAGAAGGGTGACAGCGGGCTGTGCTGGGGAACAAAGTATACTCACCGACCTTGGACGTTGTTTCCATGCAAACAGGATTTCAGCGCTATTGGCCCACTTTGCGGACCTGCCAACTTTCATTTTCATGGTCCAAACTTTCTTGAGTTTGCGAAAAATGTACCCACCCCAACTCAGGAAAAGCTCATCCAATGATTAAAACAATGCCACTCAAAAATTAACTTGTTCTTGATCAGGGTTTTTACAATAACAAGTTACTTACAGCAAAGCAAGCAAGTATATGGATAGCGTGAGGCGCGCTATATTTTCTTGAAGTCTTTTTCACAACACTTTCTGTGGCTTACCCATGGTGCTCCATTGGTAACAATTATTGAACAAGTTTGAGCCAAATAACGTGATTTCTCAGAGGCGAGCAGATCGATTATTTGCCGAAACCGTAGGCTGAGACAAATAATTTATCTGTGAGATACTGGCAAATCACGATATTCTGCAAAAAGCGATTTCAAAAATAGTCTTATCATTCGATCACCGATCCTGTTTTTCATAATTACTTTCGGAAAGCGTGAAACGATCTGTCATTTTTTACTGAATTTGAAGAGCATGGACACATGGACACAACTACGTTCGAGCAGAATATTATTTGCAGCAAATTAACAGTTGGACGGTAATGCGCACGAGCAGACCATTATTCATAGGCAGTTATTTGTAGGTCACGTGATAGGCTGTGGGCCAATGAAAACGAAGGGAAAAAAGTATCGAATGATAATTCATAGGTCACGGTTAATTCAATGGTAAATAATTATGCAATATTATACAGCACTGAAAACTGATTATGGTTTCGCTTTTCTCTGAGAAAATCAGGTTGTATCTTTTTTAATTTTCAGTTTGTTTCTGAGCATTTCGTGAATTGAGTAACCCAGATAAATATAAACAGCAAATATCTATAAGTAATCTGTAGTAATCTGAAGCATACTTTTAATTTATTGGTGGTGAGTTTACGCTTGTTCCCATGGGGATAAATCACGGCAAAGTAGCGCTCAATTGCTATGGCAACTAGCGTAAACACTGAGGCACCGCTTGCGAGCCAGGCGAGGTTACCTCCTGTGACAAATTGACAGAGCACTGTGCCAGTCACGCCATCTGAGTGGGTAAATGTGCGCGGAAAAATGTAACGTGGTGCAAAAAACACGGCTGAAGTCATGTCGGCGATGGCGAGGTTTATAAGTAGGTAGTCAAATGTTGTTCTGTGGAAGAAAGTGAAGATAAGAATACTTTTGAATATCTGAAGTTAATGAAGACAACAACAAGTTAATGAGATCGATATCACATCAGTTTAATGTATTCCACAGCGATTCCACAGCAATTTTTATGATAAACCACAACAACTTATTGTAGCCACAGCAAGTAAGAGAGATACTCCTGCACAGCAATTGAATTTCACTTTTCACTAGCGACGGAGTCGGAGTCGTAATCAGAAGCGTGGAGCGTTATGATCTAGTAAAAATCTATGCCACGGAGTCGGAAGCAAAATACTGATTCCGTTATGACTCCGTCGCTTATGATGTAATGAAAACTAGATTGTCGGAGTCGCAAGCACTATTTTGGTATCAAACTGTAATCTGAGAGCGTGAGAATAATAATAATAATCATCATTATCATCATCATCATCATCATCACTTTATTTAAGTCTCAAATTTATTTAGCTGAGCACAAACTCTCAACTAATTGGGGAGACTAAATCAAATCAACTCTAAATAAATCAAATCAAATCAAATCAAATGTTGGTTTTCGGGGAGAGGGGAAAACCGGAGTACCCGGAGAAAAACCTCTCGGAGCAGAGTAGAGAACCAACAAACTCAGCCCACTTATAACGCCGAGTCCAGGAATCGAACCCAGGACACACTGGTGGAAGGCGAGTGCTCTCACCACTGCGCTTGGTTCTTCCGCTTCTCCTTCCGACTCCGACAATCTGGTTTTCACTGGATCATAAGCGAAGGAGTCATAAGCGGAATTTAATCGGAAGAAAATGGAAACGTTCTGATTCTTCCGACTCCGATTCCGTCGAGCTTATGACTTCGCTTGCAACTCCGATTTTTGATTTTCACTGGGACTCTGTCGCTAGTGAAAACCAGCCTTAAGAAGGAACAGAAAAGGACTGATCCATTCAGTTTTGGACAAAAATTTGGGGCACTGAATTTTATTTGACTCAACCTACATTGCCCAGTTTGTTTAACGTAACTTTATACGTCTGCTGCCTGTCCTACCTCATGTCTGGGTTCTTGATTATCACAGCACAAACCATTGAGTTCCCGGATAGGTTTAACATGGCCAGTATGGAATGTACTAATGGATAACAATTTGGCTGATTTTGAATTCGCGTACGAAGACATGCTTCTTGAGATACTTAATCGTCCATCTAGAAATAGAAACGGACAGCGGTAACCCTAAACACCGAAAACTTCACTAATGATACAGGCAGAGCCGCTGTGCACATGAAAATAATCGGAGAATGTACTCGCTGTTACGAGAATATATTTCTATATTGTATGCATTTTTATACATATGCAACTGTTTGAAACCTTGGTAAACAACTGCTGAATATCTAAGAGATTACTGACTCAAGAAGAATGATCCTCGCAGTTGTGAACGCAATTTATGCAATTGCGAAAAGAAACCCTGAAAAAAATTCATGACTTCAAGGGGTTGAACCGTGACCTCGCGATTACTGGTGCGATGCTCTAACCAACTGAGCTATGAAGCCACTGACGTTGGGAGCAGGTCAATTATGGGTTCATATGTTCCCGGAGAGAGAAGAGTTTGAATAATGTATATAATAAATCATATATGAACTGTTTTAACTTTGCACATTATGGCTGCAATGTCTTGCAGTCATCAAGTATGAAGTTGTAGGAGGCTAGCCTTTTGCAGGAGTTAATTCCTCGTAGTTTACCAGTTTCAGCACTTGGACTCGTAGAGAGCTTAAGCAACGACGACGGTGACAGTTACGAGAACGTCACAAAACAATAGGATTAATGAGCAAAACAATAGCCCTGCACGTGCGTTTTACATTTTGGTACATTTCTTGGCCGTCCTCAGCAAAACAACAACGGAAATGGCCAAATTTTAGGTTTTGTGGAGCGTGAGCGTATGACGGTGAACTCTTTCTTTCTTTCCCAATTTCAACGCCGTTCTTGCAAATTTGGCTCCAGGATAGTTCGCCCACATTTTACAAGTTATAAGTTGGAATAATCGCGAAAGAGTTACGATGACGGGAAGCTAGATTTTCAAATGACGTTTTCGATGCCGTTGCCGTCGTCGTTTCTTAAGCTCTCATAATCACAATAAACGGCAGGCAGGGCACGTTCCTGAATTTCGTTCGAGTTTTCTGTCGTCAGAGGAACGGCAAAATTGCTAGACAATCTGACAGTCTGTGAAATGAGTAGTATATATATATTTTTTATTATTATTTTATGTATAATTTAAGGATGTGTATGTATATATGTATCTAAATGTAGCCTTTCACTGTACGTTGTATGTTGATAATTAATAAAGTGTATATTTATTCAAAAAAAAATTTAACAATGTGTAATTTTACAGATATCGATAATAGGTTGTGTAATATAAGAAGAACATCAAAATTGTGAAAATTTAAGTCCAGGTGTGATCTGAGAGTCGATCAGCTGCTTAGATTAAAGAAGAAAAGAAAGTTGTTTGTGGCTGAGTTGATTGAGCATAATTTTAATAGCCTAGCTTCAGATGAACATCATTATTATTGAACTCATCTAAATTTAAAATGAAATGAAAATTCACCAGCAACGTATACGTAAAGGAACAGCTGGTTTTATTAGCCAACGGAAGCAGATTTCGCGTTTAGAAATTGATTTCTCTTAGATGTTTGCCTTCGATGACATACCGCAAATTAACGGGAAATCGGTGATTGGAGGTTTATAGTTAGTTTATTTTGAAGCTGCCCTACAGCGGAATTTTCTTTCCGAAGTCGTCGAAACTTCACTGTGTTATAGCTCAGTAACTCAAGTATTGAAGATAAAACAAAAATACATTTTTAAGAACGCCCACAATTCTCTAAGTCGTTTCGTTTTGAATTCAGAATTGCCCGCTTTTGCTTTTCTTTCAAATCTTACGGTACCAAACTACGCACTTATCCGGCATACGATACTCAAAATTTGCCTGTTGCGTTAAACAAAAGTCAACAGACATCGAAAACCATTGACCATAATTTGGAAAATCGCAGGAAAAATACGGAGATGGAAAAAGATTTTTCGGTCATTTAAATTTGTACATTAACTAGTATAAAATTATCAATAACCTCTATTTATCAAACAGATTCAGAAGGTACGTTGGGCTTAACGGAGTAAACAACAGACGATTCGAGCAATACCCCTTTACGGTTGATTTGCAATTCAGCAAAACTGCACAATATTTACACAAACAGTTGAAAAGTTATATGCAGTTTTGCGAAGATCGTTGTTGAAACGAGAAATGACTTCTACCTTTTCAACGACTTCACCAAATAAATGAAATTATACGTTCATTTTAGGGTATTCTGCATTAGGGAATTTAATCTTTGGAACTTATGTCGCCACTAAAATGCGAAACAAGCTGCTAATTTGCGTCGTGTAATGTTCGTCGCCTTTAGTCTGGTAAAAGTGTCGAATTTACCTTATGATTCCCCAACCGAGGGATTTCGATTACTGTTGCATCAGTCTTATAGCGTAAAAAAAGTTAAGAAGAAGAAAAGATAATGTACCTCAGATAAAGCTTCAGCCTGCATGTTTTAACGAGTATACCTAAAAAGGTTCATTTGCATATGGAACTGGTGTTCGATTAAAGTAAGCTGCCATTAAGATCTCAGCATAATTAACAAGAAATGACACACAGACTGCGGTGATAAACATGACAATAGAACGCATTGTTGGAAAACAAAAATAAAACTATATCGATTAACTTGACGTTTCGTATGTTTCGACATACATCTTCAGAAGTGACCGTTAGGAATTAAAGTAACAACTAAATTTGAAATTTAAGATAAGTAACTAATTAACAATAACCTTGACAGAAGCTAAAAATAATTTGCATATAAAAGATGCAAAACTAATAGAGATACAGCTTTTCGCTGCTTACATTTTCATTTAAGGTAGGTTTCAATTCTCTAATTAGTAGAGTCTCCTTTATCTTGCAATGAGTATCTGACCGACCTTTCGCCAATATCTCAAAGTGGTCCCATTTTAAGTTGTGACCAGTTGACGTGACGTGGTCTGCGATAGCAGATGCATGACAGCTACTCGTGATCGCTTTAAAATGTTCAGTTTTCTGTCATGCAATCTGCGTTTTGTTTTTCCAATGTAGAAATCCAGGCAGTCCCAACAACTAGCTTTATAAACAACTTTTGACATTTCCTTCACACCTAGGAAATACAAAGTAAACCTCATCCGCACGCTCACTTTTCGTTGTTTCCGCATCTGTTCGTCACCTTCTCTTTTGCGGTCTTGTTTAAATGAACTGAGGAAGTTGTTGTTACAAAACGGTTATCCTGCTGGTGTTGTCAATTACAACATTAATGATGTTCTGAACAGGCAACAAAACAGACCGAAGATTCCAACCACCACACCCTTGCGAAATAACTTTGAGAATTCCTAGGAATTCCTAAGAATATCCTAGGAATTCCTAGGTATTTATTCTTAGGAATTCCTAGGAATGAGAGGTGTGAATTTTCACGGTAAATTCGGACTTGGAATTCCTAGGAATTCCTAGGAGTTCTCAGTTTTAATAGTACTTGTTCTCTATTCCCAGAAATTCCAAGGCCATATGGAACAGGACCTGGAATTCCTAGGAATTCCTAGGAATTCCCAGCCTACAAGAGGTTTCACGTTCCTAGTAGAAATTCCCAGAAATTCCAAGTCAGAGGTTGTATCCCAAAATACACGTTTATCGCAGAATTACACCGTGAATTTTAAGCAGTTCTCCTGAGCATCTAAAACCTTTACGGCCATTAAATTAAAAAAAAAGTTAAGATAAGTCTTTAAGTGATGAAAGGAAAGGATGAGATTGATTTGAAGCTGTCCAACAATTTTATTTACAATAAGCAAATGACACTTCACATGGAATCATTAAACTACATGGACCAACGGGATTTGTTTTTCCCAAAGTTTTACATACACAGTATCAGGTAATGTTAAGCGTAGTTGTCTGAATCACAAATTTATAATATTATTATTGTGAAAAATATTTTTAAAATGTATAAATTATGTTACAACCTTGTGTATTCAAGGAAAACCTGATCTTGAGATTATCTATACATTTGAATTCTAAAATTTACATGAAGTGGAACAAGATCAAAGGGAAAATGGCACACAGTGGACTTAGCTCATTGATTTAATTTTTTTGTGCTGTTCAGGGAGCTTCCTTTGCTGTCTGCTGGTGAGGTTGTCAACATTATGTCCTGCTCCGCAGCTTGTATTTTTTATTCATGTCTGAAACAAAAATAATATTTCGTCAGTGACCATTAGCAAATTACATGTAACGTCATTTTAGACAGGTTTAAATTCACTAGAGTACTCAAGATAATTAAAGCCCTGGCGAACAACTGACCTAAAGTTAAGCTTTAAAACTCGATCTGTAGTTTTACAACCGTTGAACTACTGAAGATTCAAAGACCTCAAGATACGAACGGCGGCCGATATGGATTACACTTTGCCGTCAGCCAGCTCAAGGAGCGGTCTGTTACTCGATGATTTTTGTTCTTTAGTGTGCCGTTGACAAGTTTTTTTATAATTGAAGAGTTCCTATTTCTAATAACAGAGTATTTACTCACCAAAAACTTTCAAAATTCCCGCTTTATAAATGGCTTGCGTGCCGGCTGTCACATCCACGATGATGTCCTCATTTCGTTCAACATCCGTGCCAAAATCTTCAGCCTTTCGTTTACTACGATAACGCTGTTGTCATTCTCCCTCTGAACCACTCAAAAGCCCTTCTTCTCGAAAGAAAAGTAACAATTATTCAAACGATAGCCCAACCGAAAAGACAATTCAAAGATGGGCGCCAAGAGAGAATGAATAGAGGTTCTTTGTTCGATAAAAAGCACGAGGATAGTCACGTGAAAATTCACACACTGTCATTGGCTGTTGCCATGTAACGTCCGCTGGACTCCGCTGGACTGATTGCGGTGCTCCGTTCGCTTTCCTTGCTTCCGTCGGTAATTTCAACACGAATCATTCAGATCTCGGGGATAAATAAATCCCTTGATGGCGAAGATTTTGACATAAACACACTGTACGAAGAGATTCATCTTCAGTTGAGTGTAAAAGATGCTTTAGATGTTTGTTTTCGAACGTTGTCGAGGAAGCAAAGAGTCGAATGAGTTCGTGAAGGTGAGAAAAATTCATCGCCTAAAATCTCGCTCTTACGTTCATTTCATTTCAAAGGACTTTGTAAATTTAACGCCCAAGTTTCATGAGCTTTTCGGATAAGTCACTGCGTAATTGCGTGACTTAGGGATTGTATTTTTATTTTATCTTTTTGTCTTTATTAGGGTTATGTTTTGTTTCGTAGCACTTTGCTTAATACGCTTAGTCACTTTCCTTGACAGAATTGAAGTCTTGATCTTAAAGAATCACAAGGCTTTCCAGTCTTTTTTTAACTTAAAGTGGTGGAACTTTAAAATCATATTGATTGACCTCAAGATTCTGAAATTTGCATTCTGATGTCTCAGTTTACCATTGATTCCCAGACATTCCCAGCAATTCCAAATGCAATTTCTGTTTAGTCTTAGAATTTTTGGGAGTTCCTAGGAATTCCAATTCATTCCCAATTGGATCAGTAAACATTCCCAGATATTCTAAGAACTTCCAAGCCTTTGGCCTTATCGTAATTTGCATGACTTGGAATTATTTAGAATTCCTAGGAATTCCTAGGAATACCTAGGAATTCCAAGTTTTCTGGGAATCCATTTCGCAAGGGCTGAGTCCCCAAAAAGGAAATAATCTTAGTTCTACCTTATTTAGGAGTACAAAGCAAAATTATTACCAAACAACTGAAGACCTGCATTAGTAAAATTTATGGCTGCATTGATCTTAAGGTTATTTTCCAAAGCGCTCATCGCATTAAGTCTCTTTTTCCCTACAAAGATAGAATTAACCGTTCCCAAATGTCAAAAGTTGTTTTAAAGCTAGTTGTTTGGTACTGCCAGGATTTCTACATTGGAAAAACAAAACGCAGATTGCATGACAGAAAAACTGAACATTTTAAAGCGATCACGAGTAGCTGTCATGCATCTGCTATCGCAGACCACGTCACGTCAACTGGTCACAACTTAAAATGGGACCACTTTGAGATATTGGCGAAAGGTCGGTCAGATACTCATTGCAAGATAAAGGAGACTCTACTAATTAGAGAATTGAAACCTACCTTAAATGAAAATGTAAGCAGCGAAAAGCTGTATCTCTATTAGTTTGCATCTTTTATATGCAAATTATTTTTAGCTTCTGTCAAGGTTATTGTTAATTAGTTACTTATCTTAAATTTCAAATTTAGTTGTTACTTTAATTCCTAACGGTCACTTCTGAAGATGTATGTCGAAACATACGAAACGTCAAGTTAAACGATATAGTTTTATTTTTGTTTTCCAACAATGCGTTCTATTGTCATGTTTATCACCGCAGTCTGTGTGTTATTTCTTGTTCAGCATAATTAATTTAATTAACAAGTAAAAAGCCTTAACCGTGCTTGGTTCTGTTATAACGCACGCAAGGAAGTGACGAGAGCACGAAAGAAGTAAGAAGAAGCACGAGCCGCAGGCAGCAGTTGTGCAGAGAGCGGATAACTCTATATCCAGTGGATAAATATGTATCACTTCCAATTCATTTTATCCGCTGGATAGCACATTTTCCACTGGATTATAAAGCTCTCAACTGTTTGAACAACCGGGGCACTGGGACAATTAAGAATCAAGGCCGGTCAAGTTCTTGTAGCTATCGACATCATGCCCAGTATGTCATACAATTTCTCATCTGATTTGTGTTGCATGGTAACCAGATATTGTCTGGATTGTCAACCTCGTTCCCAGGGTCCTCGCTGGGTTGTCACAATCAAATCTGCGTAACAAATTAAACACGCTACTTGTAGCCTGTGCGCAGACGTCTCGTTTTGCGAACCAAGGAAATAAGAGATGTTTTCGTGCAGGCCACGTTACATGTAGAGTCTCACAGAGACCTACAGGTGACGCTTGAGTAGGCCCATAGCACATTCAAACCCTTGATATAAATGTTTGCCCGCCATTTATCTTCTTACCAAGGCAGATAAATAAATACCGTCGATTTGAACAGGATAAATTTTATTTGACTTTCGTCAGTTAACATCATTAACGCATCCACAGATGACTGTCTCGGTTTTCTAATGTCAAGGCTCGCTAAGGAACATAACATAACAACAAATTCAACATGTGCAAGTTTTAGAAGGCTCAGTACAAAGCAGGCTACGTGTACAACCAAAATCACTTCATAATATCATTGTGCCATTTTTCTTTGGCCAAATCATTTCTAAATTCTGCGAGGAAATCTGAATAGGAATCAGACATGGAAGGCAATTTAAAAACGCAAACACATGTATGAGCGATTAGGCGCCTTCCTAATCCTAATCCTTCTTCTGAATTTTTGAAACATCTGCTCCAGTTGTAAACGTTAAAAAGGACTTACGTTGTGAGACTAGTCTCATCCTCTTATGAAACGTTTCAAGTAATCTACCGCCCAAAGCTCTGTTTTATTGTCGTGTAAAGCACAGAACATGTCAAGCACTTTCTATGTAGTTGACTCCAGCGACTGGTAAACACTGCAAGCTCCCTGTAATGTTGACAACTGATTTACCCTCTGCCAGGCACCCTTTAGAAATTGCCATCCCAGCAATAAGCCACATATTGTGCTTTTTAAATGACTTCCTTCTGAGCTACTTCCAGTATCAGACTCTTTTATGTTCTATTTCGTTGGAAGACGTATGCATCCAAAGCGATCCACGCTGGGCCCGCGCGCATCCAAAAAGTGCAATTAGGTGCCTACTGTAGCCCCATGTTCAGCCAGCGGTATAGCTATTAATTCCAAGTTTAAAATGGCGGCCAGAGTGGAAATTACTGAAGCAATGAGGACCCTACGTCCTCTGCGTAATCGTGTTGAGAATTTTCTCTTGGTTGAAAACGAAGTGGAGGAAGTGCTCTTAAGTTTAGTTCAAGTTCAAGTTCAAGTTTCAAGTTCAAGTTTATTTCAACTCTTTTACAAGTGGATACTTCTTGGTAGACTGGACCGCAAATAGCTTTACAGCTAATCGAGGCGGACCAGTCCTTAAATATTACTATTATAAATATTAATATTATTATTAATATTATTACTGAATCGTTTTACGATTACATTAAACAGCTGAATCAAAAATCGCTCAACAACATGTAAATATTACTGTCTAGGTAAAATCTAAAGGGGAAAGCTAGAGACTAAAACTTGACTTCAGTCGGAAATTTAATTTTTCATCATGTTAATTAAGGTATCTGTCTCGACATATGAGTTTTCAGATTCTAGTATTTCAGTTAGTTTTGTTCTTATAGTTTTTTTAAAAAGAGTTTTTGGATAAGTTTTTCAGTCTAGTTGGTATCCCATTCCAGATTTTAACACCAACACGTGAAAAGGCCTTAATTTGAACATTAAGTGCGGATTGTTTAGTAAAAAAAAAATGCTCAGATGTTGATGAGCGTGTGCTGTAAGAATGAATACTGGCAGTTTTAGAGAATAAATTTGAAATATTAGTCAGTGCAGAATTAGTGCTGATATTGTACATTAAATTAGCAATTTTCTCATAATGTAGGAATTGGAGCAGTAGAAGTTTTCCTTTCAAGAAGAGTGGTGTTGCATGCTCCCTTGGTTGAGCAAAGTGAATAAGACGGAGTGCACGTTTTTGAAGGACAAGGAATTTATTTAACAAGGTCTTAGATGCATTTCCTCAAGAAGTTAGTCCATACGTTATATAAGGAGCAATGCGAGTCTTATAAATATCAAGAAGGGTTCGATTAGGAACAATATGTCTTAATTTCTCAATTAAACCAACAGTTTTGCTTATTTTTGTTGTTAGGGCATGGATATGGTTTTTCCAACTTAAATTTTCATCAATTAATAGCCCAAGAAATTTAATACAGTTCTTATGTTCAAGAGGTACATTCTTGTTTTCTTCATTGTCAAAAAATATTAATCTGGGGTCGGTAATTAAGTTTTTTTTTTGGTGTGAGCGAAAAATAATAAAGTTTGTTTTCTTTATGTTAAGTGTAAGTTTATTTGAGGTTAGCCAATTGAATAAATTGTCCAATTCAGCATTTACAATTAATTTTAATGTTCTGAGATTTTCGTGGGAGTAAAGGATATTAGTATCATCTGCAAAAAGGAAAAATTAAAGTTTTCTGGAGCAATGTTGAACATCGTTAACATATAACAAACAGAGGAGCGGCCCTAAAACGGATCCTTGGGTACACCACAAGCAACCACTTCTTTATCCGAAATGTAAGAGTTAATCTCAGTTGTTTGAGTACGATTTGTTAAATAAGAGGAAAACCACTGATTAACGATTCATCGAAAACCGTAAAAATTAAGTTTATCAAGTAATGGGGAGCAGAGTTGGCGCAGTGGTGAGAGCGCTCGCCTTCCACCAATGTGTCCCGGGTTCGATTCCCGGACTCGGCTTCATAAGTGGGCTGAGTTTTTTGGTTCTCTACTCTGCTCCAAGAGGTTTTTTTCCGGGTACTCCGGTTTTCCCCTCTCCCCAAAAACCAACATTTGATTTCATTTGATTTATTTAGAGTTGATTTGATTTAGTCTCCCCAATTAGTAGAGCATCTGTGCTCGGCTAAATACATTTGAGACTTAAAGAAAATTATTATTATTATTATTATTATTATTATTATTATTATTATTATTATTATTATACTTTATGGTCCAGAGTATCAAAAGCTTTCTTAAGGTCAATGAACACCCCACAAGATAAATGTCTTTTATCCATATACGGATGGTTTCTACAATGTCAAGTATAGCATGTTAAGTTGAGTGTGCTTGACGAAAACCATATTGAAATAAACATAGTAGTTGATGTTTTTCTATAAAAATCTTCATTCTATTGTACATAATTTTTTCAAAAATTCTATTGACGTTTGACAGCAATGAAATTGGTCTATAATTGCAGGCTTCAGTTTCATCATCAGCTTTGTAGATTGGTAAAATTTTGGACATTTTCAGTTTGGAAGGATATGCACCAAGACTGATGGACTTATTGAGAAAATTTGCAAGGACAGGAGATATTATATCACAAGAGCACTTAAGAAGTCGTGTAGGACAAGAGTAAAGGCCATGAGATTTATTATTCGGGATGGATAAAATTTCAATTTTCACTTCATGCGAAATAACAGGCTTATAGAAGAATGAGGTATCTGGTGATTTGGAGGTTATGAGGTAATCCATATAAGAATGCTTGGCTTGAGGCATTTTAGTTGCTAAATTATTACCAACAGATGAGAAATACGTATTTATAAAGTTGGGTATACGTGATGGGTCATTGACGATGTTATTATTAATTTGTGGATCCTTAAGTGTATTGATTGGCTTAAGACTTCTTTTCCGCCGATTCAGTAGTTCATTTATAGCT
This sequence comes from Pachyseris speciosa, assembly GCA_016490735.1. Taxonomy (NCBI): domain Eukaryota; kingdom Metazoa; phylum Cnidaria; class Anthozoa; order Scleractinia; family Pachyseridae; genus Pachyseris; species Pachyseris speciosa. The sequence continues at coordinate 56,883 of JAEMWC010001951.1, read as the reverse complement.
TGCCACGTTTTCCGCATATTATTCAACCTATTCTTGAAAAATTCACGATAGTAACTTTTCTTACTTAAGCGAATCAGAGTACAAATTTTGTTTCTATAATATTTATATTTTTCAAAATCACCGGATTGATATAATCTATTTTTTTGTTCGGATTGAAATTCGTAACCCCTTGGTTATCCATGGCTTGGAAAATTGTCTGATCTTACGCTTTGAGAAAGTTGTAATTGGTGCGTGCTTGTTTACAATTTTATTAAATGTTTTGTAGAAGGATGTGAAAATCTCATCTATGTTTGTAATGGGTGTCTCGATAATTAAATTCCAATCAACTGCGGCAAGTTCATCATTAAACGTGTCAGAGCAAAAATGCGAGAAATCACGCTTCTTAATTTGCGTTTGTTTGATTCTATCTATTGTCGATGCCAAGATACAAAACTGCGAAAAGTGGTCACTAACATCAGTAATAAGGTTCCCACTTGCAACAGCCTGATCCGGATTATTAACAAAAATATTGTAAAAAAAGACTGGCTGAGGTTCTGTGAACACGTGTTGGTTTATCAATCGCCGGAATGAGATAACAACTTTGTAAGGCCAATAAGAATTCATGACTATATTGACAAGTTTCGATTCTTTGCAGACATAAATTAAAATCACCCAGAAAGCATAAATTCTTGCCTGTAGCAGAATATTTCTCTGTTGCCTCCTCAATATATTTAAGAAAATTATCTGGTGAACTGTGTTGTCTGTAAACGATTCCACAAATCACATTTTTCTTTTTAGGGAAGCGAATTTCGATCCCTAATGCTTGGAAAGATTTGGTAATTTTTGTAACTCCTATTTTGTTAAAATTAATATTCAATTCATGTAAATAGTGTGTTTGTTTATTTGAAATGCATCGAAGGAATCAAAATTCAATCCAAAGAGTGCGACATTCGGTGCTTGAAGTTGGCTCAATCATTGCTGGAGAAGTCATCATCTGGCTGCAAAAGTTGTATAGGCGACTCAGTACTTGCAAAACAACCCGTAATCCTTGGACTGTGCAAGTTACAAGGGGTTTTCCGGTGCAAGTTTTCGGCTTTCTTTTGGATATGGTAAAGAAGGCAAGGTCAACTATTCGGAAAGCAGATCCCTAGATTGTATTGTTTACAGCGAAGAGAATCGGGTGGTCAGAGATTTGTCTCAACTTTGCGACATGAACCGAGAATCTATCCTGGAATATTTTTCAAAGAAATTCAAAGGTGCCAGGAAAGGAAATGTAAGGGTTGTTGTCACTGCCCAAAAGCCGTTTACACTGTCTTACTCCACAAGAGGATCATACTTAGCAATCACAAAAATACCTCTGGATCCCGCTGAGATAGGGGGCAATGTGCCACCAATCTTAGCAGGATATCCAGCTAGTCTGAACATTCCAATGTAATCGAATCGCTTCTGGCACTCGTTTCTGTTTGATATGGGGCGTCAATTTTCACGCTTATCTGTCAAAATCCTTAAACGTGAACGTTTATTTATGGCGAGAGTTTAATTAAATTCTATCTTTAGACCTGATGCACACGAAAAGTGACTGCGGGAACGGGAAAACGATACCCAATAGTTTGTTTTGGCTTTGATGAATTACTCTTGAGGTAGGCTCACCGGTTCCAGAAAATAGCACTAAATTACAACCAAAGGCTCGAGTTTTCTTTGTTTCTCTTTCGCATGCAATATGGGAAAAATAATAGGGCTGTTTATACGAAAGAAAATAAGCCGCGGCTTACTCTGGCCGCGGCTTACATAAGACGCGAAAGGAACCATTTATACGAGTAAAAACACCAAGCTAGCCCAGGATAAACCGCAGCTTGAGAAAGCCGTGAACGTAGATTTTGTACCATTTATACGGAGTGTTCGCGTCTTATGTAAGCCGTTGCCAGAGTAAGCCGCGGCTAATTTTCTCTCGTATAAACGGCCCTAATGTGTTTTGTTTTTGGAGGGAGATATATCTCTTTTGAACGCTAATTAAAATTCGCTCGTATTCCTAAATCAAACATACTTGCAATACATGGTAATAGTGAACATATTTGCGAGTAATTTACACAAATCAGTCTGCAATTATTACCCTTCTTGAACACCGTGAAAGTAAATTAACATCACTGAGCTAAAATAATTCGCTTCAATATGTGATATCGTTGCGTGCTCATGAACAGAACTTTTACTATCCGTACGGTTTTCATAGGCCTGATAAAATTCTCGTTGAGTAATTCCTCAATAATCTCGGCAAACGTCGAAGTGGAAGTTTCAGTATTCGACTTCCGAAACCGACCTTGGAAGGAAAAGCGACAACGGCGACTGTATCGAAATCATCATTTCAAAATATAACTTCTCCTTTTTCTAATTCTTTCCCGATTGTGGGCGAACTGTCCAAGGACTAAATTACTCTGAAAGGCATTAAAGTAAGGAAAACGTTCTCGAAAAATACAGTCATCCGAACGCGTTATTGTTCTGCAAAGAAATGTACCAAATGTAAAACGTCTTGGTCATTAAACCTGCTTACAACATTTGCCTAGATTTTTATCTGCACTTTAAAAAATGTTCATGTTATATATCTCAGAAACACTCAAGCATACAGTGATGCCAGGACCTCAACCTGGATGAACCAGAAAAGATATAGAACATTTGCCTAGATTTTTATCTGCACTTTAAAAAACTGTTTATGTTATATATCCCAGAAGCGCTCAGGCATACAGTGATGCCAGGACCTCAACCTTGATGAACCAGAAAAGATATAGAACATTTGCCTAAATTTTTATCTGCATTTCAAAAAAAACCTGTTGTGTTAAATATCTCAGAAGCGCTCAGGCATACAGTGATGCCAGGACTTCAACCTGGATGAACCAGAAAAGATATAGAACATTTGCCTAGATTTTTGTCTGCACTTCAAAAAACTGTTCATGTTATATATCCCAGAAGCACTCAGGCATACAGTGATGCCAGGACCTCAACCTGAATGAACCAGTAAAGATATAGAACATTTGCCTAAATTCTTATCTGCTCTTCAAAAAAATGTTCATGTTATATATCCCAGAAGCGCTCAGGCATACAGTGATGCCAGGACCTCAACCTGAATGAACCAGAAAAGATATTGAACATTTGCCTAGATTTTTATCTGCAAGTTACATATGCTAAATCACTTGAATATTTTACTATTGCTATTTTCCACGCACAAACAAACACAGAGTCCTAAACTCCTTGGTAGTTTGAAAAGGCTTTCAGAAGTTGTTTCTGGACGATAATATATTCTCCAAAGATAATTTTCAATTTTCAAACTGCCACTATTTTAATCACCACCATAAGTGGAAGAAAGAGTCGCCAGATAAAATATTTTGTGCTTTGACAGAGAGCAGCTATGTAAAAGATATAAGTACCCATATCCAGTTATAAAGACAAAATAAGGAGCCGCCCACTTCCGCGCCCCCTCACCAGCCAGATCTTCATTATCGTGGATCGATGACGAGTGCGCGCGTATTTCGCGGCTTCATATTTAATTTGCCGCCAGATTATAATTAATTTGCCGCCGGAATATACATGCACTTTGCTACATATACATAAATACGCTTGAACAGAAAGATTACCGCTCAACAATGGTCCGAAACAGAAGGAATTCCAACTCTAATTTACATTAGAATATAGTCCCGGGGAAAATGTCATGCGCGATTCCTACCAAACGTACCAATGTAACAAAATCGAAAGTTACGTCGATCTTATCTCTTACGTTCGTATTTCCGCTTTTAAAATTGTCTGAAGGCGATTTAATTCGGCTTAAAATATAGTTACAACTTACCAAAGTCCATTGCACGTCAATGAAATCACCCGATAAAACAGAATTTCAGCCTGAGAAGGCGTCACTCTCTGGAATTTCTGTCCATCACATACCGAGATATGCCGATTATCCCCTCGAAATTCTCAACAAATCGCTAAAGCATAACATTTGACAAAACTAGCATTTTATCGTACAAGTAAAACCATAAAATGCAATAAGAACAAGGCGTAAGCGTGCCTCGTTCCGGTAAATTAAATTCTGCCGCTGAAGCGCAAAAACAATACTTCTTTCAAGGTGTGCTAAGATGCTCCTGCAGTGAAACCACAAATGGAGTACGTTGACGGCTCTAATGCAGACCTATAACGTCACTCCTTAGCAACCAGACTTGGGAGATTTTTTAACTTCCGGTTATCTCTGTCTCGTTATGGTGCTATTATAAGTTTACAAATGAGCATGGATACACTTTTGAAAGTTGAAAGAGTTGCAAAAACACATAGACTAACTCTTCATTCCTTTCACACCCAAGTTTGACAGAGAGAAGTACTTTTCCACCAAGGAATAATGTTTAATTACAGATGACAACAATCAGACTTCAGCTGATGAACAAGTTTTAAATTTGATTATTACAACAACTTAGAAAAAATACCTTATGAACCACCATAAATATAAATGTAGTTCTTTTTTTGTGGTACTTTTCTTGGAAAAGTACAAATATAACATTGTAACATGCTATCAAGTCATCTCTAGCAAAACATTTTCAAACCAAATTGCTAATATGCTAATAAAATTCTACTTTACAGCAGTTCTACAAATATGAAAAAAAGAAATTTACACGTACTAAAAATGTGTTATAACTTTTGGACCTTAAGTGTACATCATGGGCCATTATAAATAGAAATGTGCTTTTTTCTCAATCTTACTGCATCAAAACAAGAAAATTGTGAACTGAAAATAATGCCTTAAATGTTTACTGTCATGAGGGAAACCAATCACTTGTGAAATTCTTTATTTATTTATGATGACCCATAAAGTACACTTTAATAAAATTGGTGAAACATGTTTTCGGGTCAAACATTGTTGTAAGAGATTGTTGAAACATTTATTGGGTCCAATTTTATGGTCAAAAAAGGAAACCATGAACTCTGGACTGTACAATGTGTCATGACTAATCATAGCTAAGATCACACTGTCATAAAAAAAAACTTAAAGCTGACTTTCTTGCAAGGGACACTGTGCCCTGGAGTCACCTAACATCTGTGGCAAAACTTTTCCCTGCTCAACACTCTGCTGGATAAATTTCATAATTGGATCACCACAGAATGTACATTTTTCATCGGTGGGAGTAGCTTTTTCTAGATTGCAGTAACAAAACCTTGGGTCAGAGAACACCCTGTTTCGGATGTACACACCAGTATGCTTGTATGTAGTAAGATCAAACTCTTGTTCAGGAAGCCAGACTAACATCACAAACTCATGCTTAAAAATCTCATACCAGCGCCTTTTATAAAAAGTATTCTCACTGAGTTTTTTCAAAGGAATATGTTTGCCTCCCTCCCCTCCATTGTTACAATGCCAAGCCCTTGCCCATATATCTCTTGAAACTCTTTTGTGTGGGCTCGAATGATGTGTCCAATTGTCCACACAGTGGGATTTACAGAGGAAGGGACAAACAAAGCATTCACCCGATAATAGTCACGAGCAACGACACTAAGTTGAGTAAGCTGTTCAACAGTCATTGGCATGACAGTAATAGCTGACCTTCTGTTTCCTGCTGCTTCCTTTTTTTTTTTTCATTGATAATGCAAGTCTTACAGATTTACATTTTCGCTTTCCCATTACACCACTTCTACAGAAAAGTCTGCTATGCTTCTCTTTACATTATCTGGTGAGCTTTCAAAAGTTTTGAATTTTCCTTAAATGAAACTGAGACAACCTTCTTTGTTAAGGTTTTCTGACTCAAAACATAATCTTTCATTTTGTCTACTTTACACCGTTTAATTAAAGTGTCAAACATCCCATCCAAGGCTGGATTTGGGTTATTCTCAGAACCTCCATGGGTTGTGGAAGCAGTTGTCATTGTCTCATGTCGTTGTTTTGCTGCGGTTCTTGCTGGCATATTTGATTTACCCTCCACCAAAACTGTTGAGGTTCTTGTTCGTGAACTAGTGTCAGTGTTGAGTGCTTGTGACTCAAAAGGAAAATACTTCATTATCCCGTTTTGTTTATGTGCCTTCAAAAAGAATCCTCTCATAATGTAGACTAACATACTAACCTGAACATTTTGAGTTTTATGAGTCAAGTCTCCCAATACGTCCCTTGAAACACTGACCTTTGGGTAAATAAAAAAAGAAGAAAGGTCAATCAATCACTTAAGGTGAAAGCTTGTCTTGTAATAGCTTTTACAAATCTAAGAAGTACCATTTGATGATGATGTAACCATCACTCGTATAGATTTGGTTTGATCAGCCAAAACTGTAGTATTGTACCATTAGGACTGGGCACGAGGCCCGTATTCATTCGTTCGGTTTGTGCCGCCATGACTGTTTTCGTAGACTATTAAATTGGCGACGAGGATAACACGAAATGCCCGATCAAGCAGAAAATAGCCAGAAAGGAAAGTCAGGAATTCTGGCTAGCGTACGAGCAAGCGTGGGAGCTTGAATTTGGGTGGAGAGCCAGGGCAACGAGAAAAGACATGGAAGTTATGGCAAGATCGCTTCGAGCGAGCCACTCGATGGATGGCAGTCACAAACGACGGCAAGCTCGACTTACTATTGTTAGTTGGCGGAGAGGAGTTACAAAAGTTAATTCAAACACTGCCGAACAGCCTACGGATTACAAGTCGCACATTGAAACACTGGATCAACACTTCAAGGCAAACCGCAACAACACTTTGGAGTTGTACAAGTTGTTCAAGACCGAATGGTCACCCGATATGTACTTCGCTGAATTCGAGACTAAGTGCAGGGAGCAGGCGCTTCATTATGATTTACCCATCACATTAGACAATGCTATCATCATGTTGACAGTAGTCAAAACCGGCAACAACGAGCTTCGAAGCGAAATCATTAGGAAGAATGGAGATCTTAAATC